>JAMZAV010012300.1:0-18636 GCA_024449915.1 Sweltsa coloradensis | reverse complement strand
AATTTTTTTTCAGTACCAAAATTTTCTATTAACAAAGAAAGCAATTTAACCTTAAAACCCAAAACTAAATGTTTTCATTTCTGACATTATCACAGGCGGCGAATATGCCCTTACCGGTGAAGCCCCCTATTTTTTCTCCGCGTCGTATCTTTAGGAATTAATATGAGTCCTTGAATTATTTTTTTTTTTTTTTGCAATATTATCTTTATAGGAGAAGACAACAAAATTTACAAAAAACTTAATTTTTTGACGGGGGAGAAAAGTGACTGGGGTTTTCCTTTCAGAAATATGCATTCGTGATTTGGGGGTGGCTCGAAAATCAGCCGAATCGCTAAATAGATTGTGCTAAAATTTTTAAAACGGACATCCGGTACGAGTTAACTGAAACTGCTAATAGTCACGGATTAAAAGGGAAAACAAAAACAATTGGGGGTTTTGGGGGTAGAGGCGGAATTTTGGATTGTATCCTCAGAACAATTTTAAAGAAAATTGCCCGAGGAGCCATAAAAAAAATCCATCCCGTTGGGGTGGAGGGGGTGAAAAATGGATTTTTCAAATTTAAAAAAAATTTAAAAAAATCAAAAAAAATTTTTGACCCCGGGATTAAAATAATCATTTTGGTTAAAGCCCAAAAAAAAAAACAAAACATATATCACTATATATGTATATCTAACCAGATTTTGCCCCTTCTCTTTTTCACAAATTTATCACTGTGCGGGAAAGGGATTATCTCCAGTCACGGGCAAAGTGATAGGCCCCCGAAATTTTTGTAAAAAACCCAAAGAATACTAAAAAAAATTTGGCCAGAAGCCCCCTAAAAAAAATTTTTTCTATTAAATTTATTTTTTTTGAACATTAAATAATGTTTTTAATTACTTGAACTTTCGTATTGAAAATTTTTAAATGAATGTCTTGTGTTAAATATCTAATTGTAATATCGGGTCCCCATGAACTTCCCTATTCTTGCCAAAACACACACTTTAAAATAGTATACATAAGTTTGAAATATTTTTTAAACTTTTGAGCGCTTCATGGGGCCCCTGGTAGAATTGGCCCAGACGGGGCTCGATTGAGCGAGCGTAGCGAGGTCTCCACTTGACTCTTAGGGCTCGATGTCTGTTTTTTTTTTTTTTTGTTTTGTTTGTTTTTTTTTTTTTTTTTTTCTGTTACTGCCGATACAGGTCGCACCGTTCTCTGATGACCTGAATTTTTTCCCAAATGTACATACCACCTAGGCGGGTTGCTGTATTTTTTTGAAAAAAACCCGATCGGAAGAAAAAAAAAAAATGTTCCGATCGTTTATAAAAATGTTGCAAGGCCCTAATATACATTCTCTCCTATTTTCCAAATTTTAGCTTAACGGTCATGATTTTTAAAGACTTATTGGTAATCAAATTCGAAAAAAAAAGTTAAAAAAAAAGGGAGGCATTAAAGATACAAAGATAACTTTAGAAGGCAGACGTGAATAGTACAATGCAAAGTTTGGAATAGTATTTAGGTCCCGTTGGGCGCCGCACCCAAGCCGGGGTGCGCTACACACTCAACCCCTTTATACCCCAAGCAGAGTTGGGGTGATTTCAAGGTGTTACCCAGCCGTCAGTACGTTGTAAATTTGAAAACTATCACAATCGAGGGATTTAGGTACCTACAACCATGCCAAATTTTATTGGGGGTTAATTATTCCTTCTTGGTGAAAAAAGGCTTGAAACATCTCAAAACACTTTAAACGTTTTACTACTGCCTACTCTCCCTACTACTGCTAACATCTAATACGTCGGCCCGCGATTCTGCCCCGGGGGTGGGACTACAATTTTCATTTTTTCCATGGACTTTAAGGTTTGAAATATAGCCCTTTTTTTGAAAAAAAAATTTTGAAAAATTTTGTTGGAAGGCTTCCAAAAAAAGGTTTTAAAATAACCCTTAAACCTTGGCATACAATCAACAAGAAACCAATTTATTTTACACTTTTGAGGGTAAAGCAGATTTAGGGGGGAAAAGTCGATACGAAAAACAAATGCGGACTTTTTAAAATTTTCTTTTTTTGTGTAACGAGAAAAGGTGTCTTTATACTCTCAAAAAAACAAATAAAAAACCGTCCCGGGCCTACCCAGATGTAAAAATTATTTATAAGCAAAAGTGTAGGTCTAAATTCCATTTGGCTATAGGACTAGAAAAATTCATACTTACAACAGTTTGCAAGCCTGTCAACCCTATGCCACAAACATTGTTGATTTAGTGGGGTCTTAAGCTCCAATATATATACAATCGGCAAATCGTGAAGAAACATGAAAATTTGTAATTTACTAATAGGACCCAAGGAATCCAATACGAGGGCCCCAAGTTGAGTTCCTGTAATTTTTCTTTTTAAATTAATTAATAAAATTAATTTATTACTTAACCCCAAAAAAAAAAATTTTAAAAGGGAGCAACACAGTCGACATTGGTATCAAAAAAGTTTATTTTACGGAGAAAATAAAATGAAAAAATATTTAAAAATTTTTTTAAATTAAATCATCTAATTATTAAATTTTAGAAATATTTTACCACTTTCGTTTTTATTTTAAAATTTATTACACCTAAAATTTTCCCGATTGTCTACAATTTCACCCTTTTTCTAACAAAAATGCCAATAAAATCCAAATTTTGATGGCCCCAAACAAAATTCCCTTACTCTCGTTTAATAAATTAATGAAAAAATAATTAATTAATACCGTTAAATGTTTGACATTTCAAAAACCACAGTAAAATGGTATCAAATAAAAACAAAACAAGCATAAAAAAAGAGAAAAGTGAGGGCCCCAAAAGGGTGGGGTTTTTCTTATCATTTTCCGATTAATTAAATTTAAATTCAATTAACGGCAATCAATCCAAAATTAAAAAAATTAATGTACAAAATAAACAAGCATACGACTTAGGTATTAAATGAAAGCTTTTTCACGAGTAAAATGTTGAAAAAATATTTTTCTTTTATTAATTAAATCATCCAATTAATTCTTTTTTAGTAAAATTATACCACGTTTGTTTTTGTATAGTTTGTAATCCAAAAATTTTTACCGTTGCATAAAATTTCACCACTTTAAAACAAAATCCCATTTAAAATCCAAATTTTGAGGGCCCAAAAACGAAATTCCTGCAACCCCCAAATTTAATGGATTAATAAATTGGGAAAATGGCAGTTTCCCCTTTAAAAATTGCCCCTTAAAATTCAATTAGCCTATGATTGAAATTGTATATTAAAAACAATATTCACAAAAAACCTAAAAATGATGGGTCCAAATAAATTCCATTTAATTATTTTTAAATTAAAATTAAATGGAATTAATTATTTATTTCTTCAAATGTGAAAAATATCCAACATAGTGGACTTGGGTCCCAAATAAAGCTTTTTTTTGAAAAATTTAAAAATTAAAAAAAATATATTTATTTAATTAATTAAATCTCAAATTTAAAAATTACAATCTGAAAAATTTTCCATTTTTGGTTTGTATAGGACAAAACTCTACCGATTGTCAAAAAATTTTTACCATTTACTTCACATGTCAATTAAAAAATAAAATAATTATAGCCCAAACGAAATCTTGTAACTTACTTTTATTAAATAAAAGAAAATAAGAATTTGCTAGTTCACGTGCCACGGGGCAACTGGTGTATTTAAAAAAAAGCCCCAAATTTTATGGTAATTAAAACTTTACAGAATTTTTTTAAGGCTTCGTCATGTTCTTTTTTGTTCTTTTTTTTTAACTGGTGTTTAAATAATAGCCAATTGTATGGTAATTAAAAAACATTGACAGAATTTTATTAAAGGCTTCTGTCAATGTTCTTTTTTACCATTCAAATGGCTATTTTTTAATACACCAGTTGACTGGGCAGTGAACTAGTAATTCTTTTTAATTTTTTTAATAAAAGTAATTACAAGAATTTCGTTTTTGGGCTATAATTTTTTTTTATTTTATTTAATTGACATCGTGTAAGTAAAGTGGGAAGATTTTATGACAATCGGGAAGTTTTTTTATACCTATACATAACCAAAAATGGTAAAATTTTTTCTAATTGTAAATTAATTAATGATTATTATTTAAATTAATATATTTTTTTTACATTTTAAATTTTTCATAAAAAAGCTTTTATTTGGGACCCGTCGACTATGTTTGATCATTTACCATTTTATTGAAATAAATAAATTAATTCCATTAATTCAATTAATAAAATTAGTGGAATTCAGTTTTTTACCCATCATTATTAGGTTTTTGTGATCATTTGTTTTTAAACTACAATTTCAATCATAGCCAAAATTTAATGTTAAGACAATTTAAAGGGAACTAGTCATTCTCAATTTCATTTAAACCATTAAACTGGGAGTTGCGGAATTTTGTTTGGGGGATCAAAATTTTGGGTTTTAAAAGGGATTATGTTTTTAAGTGGTGACATTTTTTTGACATCGGGTAAAGTTTTTGGAAAACAAATATACAAAAGTCAAAAATGGTATAATTTTACTAAAAATGTAATTAAATTTGGGTGATTAATTAATAAAAAGAAAAAATTTTTTCACACATTTTTTACTCTTTAAATGCTTTCATTTTAAACCTAAGTGCTAGCTGTTTTTTTTTGTACTTATTTTTGAATTTTTTTGATTAATTGCCTTAATTGAATTTAAATTTATTAATTTGGAAAATGATAAGAACCCACTTTGGGGCCTCACTTTTCTCTTTTTTTATGCTTTTTTGATTATTTGATACTCAGTTAAATGTGGTTTGTGATGTCAACTTTAACTGGTATTTAAACTAATTATTAATTTTATTAATTTATTAATCTGAGAGTTGAAGGGAAATTTTGTTTGGGGCCTCAAAAATTTTGGATTTATTGGGATTATGTTAGAAAGGGGGGGAAAATTTTTGACAAACGGTAGAATTTTTGGTGTACATAAATTTCTAAATCGAAAGTGGTAAAATATTACTAAAAATTTAATTATTAGATGATTTTTAATAAAATTTATAAAAATTTTTTCATTTATTCATTCCCCCCTAAAATAAGCTTTCTTTGATACCAATGTCGATGTGTTTTCTCCTTTAAAAAATTTTTTTTTGGTTAATTAATCATTAATTTTTTTTAATTCAAAATAAAAAAGTTCAGGAACCAAATTGGGGGCCCCGTTTTTTGGGTTCCTTTGGGGGCATATTAGTAAATTCACAATTTTCATGCTTTTTTCCGATTTTTACGATTTTTAGGCTTATAGACCCCCCAAAAGAAAATTGTCACTGTTTGTTTTTCATAATTTTTAAAAATCAAAAAATTTATACAATTGTCTTTCGATGGCCCGGTTTTTGAAGGACTCCCCTCCCGAATAAATTAGAACTTTTTCGAGCTCTTCTATACGCAAATCTTTTTAAAGTGTTTGGATTTCGTGATATCTTTTAAACCCAAAACTTTAAAATTGGCTAACGCAGTCGGGGGTCCACTTTCCGGGCAATTAAAGCCATCTTAAAATGACAGTTTTCATGTTAACAAAGGGGGGGATTTTTGGCCAAAAAGTTCTCAAGATTGCCGCCCGGTTTTTACAGGTGAGCATACTAGCGGCTAGCCTTTAACACCAAATGATTACTAAATTCCTTTTGCAACATTTGTATTTTTTTCTTTTGTTTAATACCATGCGCACAAGCTAAAACCCTATCAAACAACCAGTAAAATCTTATTTCATTTTAAAAAAGCTAAATTAAAACACCAAAACGCCATCTTGAAATGGGCCGGGTTTAGCTTCAATTTGCTACGCTCGCGCCTGTGCGGAGGTATAGGAGACTGCTAATCTAGCCTACTATAGGGTTTAATATCTAATGCTTTCAACTCACAACCCATGACGTTTTCCACGATACCGTTCAAGAATTTCAATTTCTTAAAGTCTCATATTAATTGCACTAAGGCTATTCGGGACGATGAGTGGTGATAGATGACGATGGAGGACGGTTACTAAACATCATAATGTGTATGCGGGATACGAACTCCACGTCCCTCGTAGGCCATATACGCTTGAGACCAGCGGCCCTAATCACATGTGCCACCGCGGACGCATTATAGAATGGTTTGGAATGTAATGTGCTATGGAAATGGACTTGACATGATCGATTGACTTCAAAGGTAAGTTTCATTACAAAAGGTGTTAATGGGTTGGAGCGGGGTAGGTGGGCAGATTATGGAACTTGTTACAAACATGAAACCGTTTTTGAGATATAGTGGGGAGGGGGGGGTGGAGGGTCTTCGTTTTTATCTTTGTTGATACTGGAGTCGCCCGCGGTTGGAATCGTATCCAGCAAGTTGTGTTGGTTGTTTTTGTTTTAAAATACTGGTTTGTGCTTGGACAATGCTCGCTCGTCGGTGGTGGCAGCGTCGACAGGGTTGGCTTGGTTCTCTCTGTTATAAGCCTTGTTGATCCTGGAGTCGCCCGCGGTTAGAATCGTGTCCAACAAGTTGGGTCGGTGTTTCCTGTTTAAAATACCGGTCTGTGCTTGAACTAGCTCGTTCGTCGGTGGTGGCAGCGTCGACAGGGTTGGCCTGGTAAGCTTTAAAGTTAAAACAATTATCCCTTGCTGAAAATCAGTTAAGTAACTGATTGGGTAGACTTTAAATACGAAAAATTGTGTTTTGTTCATTTTCTCTTGATTCTCTAAAACATTTATAAAAATGTCTGACGTAAATCGAGAAACTGATTGATACTTTAAATCCGAATGTTCAATATATGATGCCTTGCGCACGAAACTTGATCCCTCCCAACCATATGAAGAACTTTTATCATTCATCCCACGGGGACAAACTTTCTAAATCCTCATTTAAATTCATAAAAAAAAGTCAATAAAATCCTTCATTTTTAATCAAATCAAATCACCTTTATCATTTTCTTTTCTTTTACAAACTAATAAAACTATACAAAACAAGCTCTCATTAATCCTACACATACAACATCACGGGCGGCGCAATATGACCTATCCGGTTGAAGCGCCCTAGTTTCTCACGTTGTTTTCCTATTTGGTTGTACTATGTTATACAAAGCATGTAATTACATTTTCCATGTTGCTCTCGTCATAATATCTCAAAGTTCTTGGAATGGAAACCAATATAACAGAGTTTCGCATTTTCCTTGAGACAAGACCGGTGTTGTTTTCCTGAGAGCTGTGTTTCATATCCGTAAAACATTTTATTATGAATGATATCCGAGGCGCGGTAGAGATTTCCACTGGCTCCGTGATACTCGTTGCAAAGTTCGTTAGTTTGGTGCTTATCATCATCAGTTCCGTCGCTCTGGCAGTCGTCGTCGGGGACACCTCCCTCCCCTTGAACCTCCCCAACGAAGACGACCATGACACCACGCACGATGACAAAGACGATGACGACCGCGACGTAATAAACCCTAATACCAGCATGAGACTTTCCTCCCCACATCCCCTATAGGATAGAGTGGTGCATTATAACTTAACAGCTGACTTGTCCTTAATCCAAATATACTAAAAATTAACTTATAATATCACAAGCGGCTTCATATGACCCTACCGGTTGAAGTGCTCTAGTTTCTCACGTAGTCGTCGTATAAACAGGACCCTCTTCTTCGCCTTATTTAACCTTTTAGCATCATTTTGTGGCTTCGTTACAGTTATTGAACTTCTGAAAATATCGATTGGAATTGTGAAGGGAACGTCCAAGAGCTTCTTCAGAAATGTCATCTCTTAGATTCGCCTCACGTCGTCGTCGTACGAGTCTGCGCTACTTCCGCTGTAGCCAACGCAACGGTCGCGTACGCAGAGTTGCGGCTTGTACAGCTCCATGCAAAGATAGTAGATAGGTAAACAACTAAAACGTCTTACTCACTGATGTCTTGTAACAAGGTATTATATTTTTAGTTTTAAAGTTAGTAGAGTTCATTATAATATTTAAAACACTTAAGTGGAAATAACTCAATTTTATTATATTAAATAATATTGTTTCGGAAATGACTTGAACTTTTTCCGTCCTCAGGTTTCTTGTGAAAAACAAAAAATCATACTATCAAAAGTATATCAAAACAAACAAGACAATAGCCAAGGCCGACAAAATTTAACATTTCACACATGGAAGTTGACAAAAACAAGATGATACAACAAAAAGGCTATTTCTTAGTATTACTAAAGAAATCCACATAGGGGGAAATAGGAACTCGGCTTTCTTATACAAGTGTATTTTAATGTTTATCAAAGCTGCCTCTTTCAATTTTCCTTTTTTGAACCTTGTCAAATGCATGTTCTACTAGTTTCGATGACATAAGATAACGGCCATCTGACTTCTCAATGTTTTTCCTATTCTCACTCGACATGCATAGGACGTCCGGTTTCTCCTATGTATACGGCATCACAGTTTCCGCAAGGAATCTCGTAAACACAACCCTTATTCATTTGGATGTCATTTACAGGTTTAGTTTTTTGCAAATGGCTTCTTGAGGAATTAACTGATTTAATAGATGTTAAAATATTGAATTTTGATCCAATACGTCGAATAGATTCTGAAAGACCTGTATGATAAGGAATTTGAGCATATGCTTTAGGCTGAACACGTTCTTTCTTTTTTTTTGGTTACGGTTTGATGATGTCCCTGGGATACCCATATATATTGTTCCTGGATGCAACATATGTTACAGAATGTACCTGATGTTATTATTAGAGCTCACATGTTAATGTGTTGTCTTCCTTTGTAAATCAGTTTTTTTAACTGAATAGGATAGACGTTAAATATATAAATAGATAAATAAAAATAAATAAATCTCTCTAAATCACAGAAGGACTTCTCTCACAAAATGTGAACGTCGACAAACTATCTACGCATTTCATACACAAACACAATACAAACCTCTTATCACTTTCACTGTTATATTTAGTTTTAAACTTGAAGCAAGAACAAACTCTATTCATTATCTCACAATATTGCAGGCGGCTCAATATGACGTACCCGGTTGAAGCGCCCTGCAGGTTCTCAAGTCGTCTTACTACTCGAGTCCCATGGGTTTTTAATGATACAACCCCTAATCAAGAGTGGCGTATTACACCCAAAACGGTTTGACGCGCCCATAATCAATGTTATTGGATGAGCGTAGCGAGCGTAGCGAGCGAAGCGAAGATTCCATTTCACTACACTGGAGAAAAAAATCCGGAATGTTTTTTTTTTTTTTTTTTTTTTTTTTTTTTTTTTTTTTTTCTTTTTGTATTTTTGTGTGTCTGTTAGCACGATTCCGGCAAAAAACCGATAATCCGATTGCAATGAAATTTTATGGAGACCTTCGAAATCTCTTGAACGAAGAACTGCCACGTTTTTGCCACGAGCGCAATCGGAAAATTATTTCTCATGAAAATCGCAATCTTACGATTTTTTTTTCGATTTTTTGAAAATTTCTTCGACTTATAACACCTACATGCTTTGTTCGATTTTAATGCTTTTTTCACAGAACCTTAATTTTATGAATTTAGGTACTCATGTGAAATTTGAGCGCGATCGAAAAAATTATTTCTCAAGAAAATCGAAAGTTTACGGGTTTTTTCTTTGTTTAAACAATTCTTTGACTTATAACACCTACATGCTTTAATCCGTTTGTTATGATTTTTTCACAGAATCTTAATTTTATGAATTAATATATTCGTATGAAATTTGAGCACCATCGAATAATTATTTCTTATGAAAATCAAAATTTTACGATTTTTTTCTTTTTTTAAACGACGATTAATTAAAAAAATTAAAAATAAGAGTTTATTTTTTATTTAATTTAAATTAATTTTAAAAAAAATCTTCAATTAAGTAATGATTTTTTCACAGAACAACAAGAAAATCCGCATAAATCTTGGCAACTCAATGCACCAATTACGCTTAACGCCCGCTTTATCTTCTCTAATTAATAAGATCCAGGTCCTCTAATTACGCTCATCCAACAACGCGGCGGGACTTAAGCGTTTTCCTAGTCTAAACAAAAAAGGAACTATTCAAATTCTTGGACCTAGTTTCTGCTTAACATGCAATTGAAGGCAATGTAATGTTTATTTTTAGCAAGAAAATTATAACTGAAGTAACTTTATCATAGATGATTTAGTAATGTCAAAACTTACTAGGAAACGCTTAAGTCCCGCCGTTTTGTTGGATAGCGTAATTGGTGCATTGAGCTGCCATGTTTTTGGGGTTTTTGTTGTTCTGTAAAAAATCTTTACTAAGAGAAGTTTTTTTTTTTAAATTAAATTAAATTTAAATGGAAATTAAACCAAAAATTTTAAAATTTTTTTAATTAATTGAAATTTTTAAAAAAAGGAAAAAATCGAAAATTATTGAAATTTTCAAAGAAAAAAATTATTAAATTGCGCAAAATTTTACACAAATAAATTTAAAAAATTAAGGTTCTGTAAAAAAAAATTTTACAATGGGAAAAAGCATATGGGTGTTATAAGTCAAAAAATTTTTTTTTTTTTTTAAAAAAAAACGTAAAATTTCGATTTCATGAGAAATTATTTTTTGATTGCGCTAAAATTTCACACGAATACTAATTCATAAAATTAAGGTCTGTAAAAAAATCAAAAAACCGGACAAAGCTTAGGTTTATAAGCTGAAAAAATTTTTTAAAAATCGAAAAAAAATCGTAAAATTGCGTTTTTTCAGAGAAAAATTTTTCGATTGCGCTCAAAAACTTTTTTGGGCAGTTCTCTTTTTAGAGTTTTCAAAGGCCCCCAAAAAATTTCATCGCAATTGGGGGATCGGTTTACCCGGGAATCGTGTTAACAGACACACAAAAATACGAAAAAAAAAAAAAAAAACATTCGGTTTTTTTTTTCCAGTGTAGTAAAAATGGATTTCTTTTCCCCCTCCTACGCTCGCACGCTATCCAAAAAATTTATTAACCCTTAAAAAACTTTTTTTTTTCGACTGGGTTAGAAAATGCGAAAAAAAATCACTCGAAAATGGGACAATTTTTTAAAATTTCGGGTTTTGAACAAGAATCCGGTTTTCTCTTTATCAATGTAAGAAGAGCTTTTATCATAGATGAGGGCTAAAAAACTTTTCATGGAAATTAAAAATTTAACTTTTTTTCAAACAATTTAATACACATCAAAACCCCTTTATTTTTGTAAATTAAAATAAAAACGTGAAAGGCAAAGATGATATGAAGCCCAATTTGCAAACGTAAATTTGTTATTCTCCCAAACTAGAGGCTAGCTATAGGGGTCGTCGTCGGACCCTCTACCTTTTCTCTTGACCTCACCGACGACGACGCGTGACAACCTTTAAAAATAATATAGACGGAAGACCGCGATGTGAAACCCCTCTTTCCCCCCCCTTTCCCAAATTTCACCCTTTGCTGGTTTGCCCAGCAAAATCCCCCAAAAGTTACTCCCCAAATCCCCTAGGAGAGTGGCTACGTACTAACCGCCCCGCCCTCCATCCAAATAAGTTTAAATAAAAAACAAAAATTGTTCTATTTTTTTCTTTTAACCTTAACTTTATTAAACAGTTTTAAAAAAAAAACCCCACTTTTAAATTCATTAATTTTTGTTACACGGGGAGTGCAATCAACACACCCGGTTGAAGCCCCCTAAAAATCTAACGACGTCGTAGATAAACCTCGGCACCCATTTATAGATTCCAACAGTATAAACTCCAATTACTTGGGATGGACAGACGTGAAACCCCCCTATCCTGCCTACTCGGGCTAATTTGACTAGCATGGTCACCCCCGTCGGGGCCCGGGGTAGAATTGGCCCAGAGCATGGTTTGGCTAATCGAAAAAGGCGATTAAAAGAGAAAAAGTCCACCTCGCAAAAAACAGCTAAAAGAGCGGAGTATCTTACCCCCCAAAAATAAGACACTCTGGAAAAATCTCGTCGGGGACCTTGCCCCCTTCCTTGAGACCCCCCGGCGACGATCACAACGACACAACAAAACGATGAAAAAGACGATGACGACCGCGACGTGAGAAACCCCCCTTCCCCCCCTTTCCCCGTGGTGGTTCTGACCAGCAGGGGCCCTCCCCCCCACCCCCCTTAGGCTAGAGTGATGATTATGACGAAGGGTTTGAGGGCCCCTTTAAATCCAAATAAACCAAAAAACGGTCTTTGCCTGGTAGTTTGGGCTCAAGCTTGAAAGTATAAGGCGTTTCGGGGAAAAGTCCCCCCTCGCAACATAAAACTAGAAACTAGCGAGCTTAGCAATCGTCGTCGGGACCCTGCCCCCCCTTCCCTGGACGACCACCCCCCCCCCCGACGACGACGACGACGACAAAACCGACGACGACGACGATGACGATACGAGGTGAAAAAATGAACGTCCCTTCCCTCCTCTCCCTCTAGGCTAGAGTGGCGCATTGACCTTTAACGGTTGACGCCCCCTTAAACTTAAAAGATTTAATGGGCAGGAATTTCCATGTTGAAATTCAATAATCATCCCAAAATAAAATAAAATATATTGCACGAGCGTCAAAAATAAATTTAATGATTTTTCATGATTTTTTTTATAGTGCTTTTAGAAGGGATTTTTGTATACGAACAGTATAGGTGTTCCCAAAAGTTTTACGTGTACCAAAATGATGCCTTGCAACATTTTCGAACTCTAACATATAAAGAATTCGAACTACGATAACTTCACCAAATTTTCATAATCTTCCATACTAATTAATTAATTTTAACCAATTAAAAACACATCAAACTCTTTTATTCTTTCTAAATTATATAAATTTTTTCCTTGGGGTTATAATTTCATTTCACATATTTTGTTTAATACTAAAAAAAAACAAAAAAATTAATTTTCACGCCTACCTCTTAAAAATTACAATTATACATTTGGCACAAATAACAACCGTTGAAGCGCCTAGTTTTTCACGTCGGTCATTTTTCTGTAATGAATTCTGGGGGACTAAACGCTAGCCTCCCTGGCAACCGCCCGACCTTAGGCCGGGGGGTAAAATTTAAGCCCAGAGCAGGGCCTGCAGCTAATCGTAGCGGGCGAGGAATGAGACAAAGTAGATCACGAAAAACATCAGTAGTACATAGGAGAATATTATATCATTTTTCCGAAACTAGAGGCGAGCTCGACAGTCGAACAACTTTTAAGGGTGATTCTCCAAGGGGGTTAAATGACCCTGAGTGTCACCCTGCAGACCTGAAATAATAAAACAAGGAGCCAGGGCCTATTGGTTTTATTTAACACAACATACACGAATATTACGTGAAAATAGTATGAATTAATGCACAGACCCAACAGGCACACTAGGAACAATGGTTCACGCGCAAATACAACTTTTTCTTCTATTCTATCAATAGGTTGAATGTAAAACAGATTCATGATATTTTTTTTTTGTCCCCCCAAAAATTTTCATTTCCTCAATTTTTTTAGCACAGTATTCTGTCTTATTAAAAATTTTTCGACAAATTTAAAAAATAATCAAAATTATGAAGAACGAAATAAAACGAAATTAATGAAACACTTGTTCTTTATTTAAAAAATTTCAAGGATGGCGCACAATAACCTTTACCGGTTTGAGGGCCCCTAGTCCTGATCATGTCTTCTTTTTTAAATATAATTATTTATAATTTATTTTTCTTTTTGCTGTAAGTTGATTATACTAAAATTGATCACAAAAATGCCCCTTTAGATTTTTTAATTGTATTGCTTTAAATTAGACGTTATAATTAGTAAACCGGTAGTCCAGTTTCCAGTTTCTCTTGCACTTCCTTGAAAATATAAGTTTTTAAATGTAAAATTTTTCAAATTGCAAGCTCTCTAAAAACTAAGGCGATTTGGGCAGTCCGTCGGGGATCTCTCCCTTTCCCCTTTGACGACCTCCCGTGAGACGACGTAAAAACCCCCTTTCCCCGTGGCAATGGAACTTCATTCCCATATCCTTAGGTAGAGTGACGCATTATTTTCCTTCGGGGTTGACGCATCCTTATACAAATAAACCAAACAATCAATAAAGCAGAGCGGTCCCGTCGGGTCGGGAGAATTTGCTCAGGCATGGTTTTGTTATTTTAAAAGGCGGAAAGAGATAAAGTCCTCTCGCAAAAATAGTAGAAAATTAGGGAGTATTATACATAACAAACCCCCAAAATAGAGACGAGCTCTGGGAATTTTGTCGGGGACTCTTTTCCCTTTCCCCAAAAGACCTTTCCCACGACCAACCATGACAACACAACTTGACAAAAACATGACGACAACGACTAGAGAACCCCACACCACACCCAAAAGGTACTGTCCTCCACATCCCCCTTTAGCAAAGGGGCCGATGACATAACGGTTGACGCGCCCTTAAATTAACGAAAAAGAATAAGGAATAGCGTGATGCCCGGGGCGATACGAACACCCACAACCCGGACCTGGGTGGGGCCAAAATAAGGGCGAAGTTACCCTTAAAACATGTGTCCTGAATCTGGACTAGACCTGGGGGGCGCCGGGTTTTATAAACCCCCACGTGGGATGAAATTTCCACTGTGTTCTCCGCCCCCCGAGTCACGTGGTGGGGGCCTTTCCCCCCCCTTGACGACCCCCCACGACATGTCGACAATGACACCAAAAAACGATGACAAAGCGATGAGACCCCGGGGTGAGAACCTTCCTTCGATTACTACCCCGGCTGGTATACCACCATTGGGGCCCCTCCCCCCAATCCCCCTAGCCTAGAGAGGGGAAATTTTGACCTAAAGGTTGACGTGCCCTTTATCCCAATAAACCAAAAAAAACTTAGGAAAAAATATAATCATCAAACACACCCAAAAATCACTTCATTTATTTTAATATTTCAGGCGGAGCAATACACCTAAGGTTTAAGCGCCCTAGTTTCTCACGATAGTTAGAATGCAAGGATCATTGAAATAGCTTTTAAAAATTTTTTTGTATTTCAATTTAAAAATACAGATACTTTTTAAAGGTTTTTAAAACTAAATGAAAAATTCACATACTGAAAGTGTAATTTTGCGCGCCTAGTGGCTAAATCTAGAATATGTTTTATTTTAAAAGGCATTTGTAAACATTTTTGCTCAAGTGCCATGGTGGGGAACCAAAAACTCAAAATGCCCCCTTTCCGAAGATAATAATTTGTTTTTTCTAATGACAGGAGAAGGGCCCGTCTCAACAAATAGGGCAATTATTTACTTAAAATCTTTCACTTCATTGGTGATTTAGCGAGCGAAACGAGGTCCCCTTGACTTTTGGCTCGAAAGTTTTTTTTTTTTTTTTTTTTTCTGTTTTCTTCTTCGATACAGGTTTCACCGTTTCTTGATCGACCTGAAATTTTTTAACATGTCAAACCCCCCTAGGCGGGTTGGGTGTTAGTTTTTTTAAAAAAATAAAAAAACAACACACAAACAAAAAAAAAATAAAAAAAAAAAAAAAATAAAAATAAAATGTTCCAATCGTTTTGAAATTTTTCAGGATCAATATGACACCTTTTCTCCTATTTTTTCAAATTTTGCTAATCTGTCAAGACTTAAGACTTATTTGGGAAACATAAATTTGAAAAATGATGCTTAAATAGAAGGGGGCAGTAAGATACAAAGTACACTTTAAATAAATAAAAAATAAATTTTATTTTGAGTCTGCCCACTCGTTATATAACTATTTTTTGTGGGGGGCTTTAAATCAAAAACGACCATGCCAACCCTGCAGCCCCGAGCAATCGACAGTGAGCATAACCAACCCAAAAATATATTTTTAATAGGGGAAAAAAAGCAACAGTGGGATTGGGCAGTGCGAACACCCGCGAATCAACGCCGAATAACAAGGCCATTCAGAAAAACTCTGAAAATTTTTTATGTGCTTCGTTTCTAGGACGGGTCCAAAGTCACCGTTTACAAATCCTAAGACAAGAAAATGACGGGGCTTAAATCCAAATCAGAAGTTAAAAAAAAATCTGACTTTAGCGGGAAACGAACCTGGACCTTTTGCATTGGAAGCAGAACGCTAAAACAAGACCAAAAAGCCAACAGAAGGGTGATGAATTAGTCAATCAAGATGTTGGAATAATCAGTGTACAAAGTCTATCCGTTAGGCCTACACTGTGTGGTGGGGCCCTTTTGGGAATGTCGTACTCGGGTCTGTTGCAGACCGGGGCCGCTCAAAAACGGTCCAAACTGAGCGTTTTCCCATAGTAGAACATTTTGGGTTCTATGTTTGGGCTACAAAAAACTCTTTACCTTACAATATACAGGCGGTGAATTGACCAACGGTGGAAACGCCCTAGTTCCTAACTTCGCACTTGTAAAAAAAAAATCGTTCCTGTTTGTGTAGGGGCGGCGGGGGGGTTTGGGGGGGGGGAAGGGAGGGGGCTCGGGTCTAAAAAGCCCACCGCCTATAGGGGGAAAAATGCCCAAAAAGTTGCACCCTGTTGGTAAGACCTTTTATTTGATTTGCTTGTTGCTAAGAAATGCCCATTCCTTAAATTTAAGGGATTACAAGAAAATACGGATCACCATGATAGTAGGCCTACATGACATTCCAATTAAGTTTCAGTTTCAAAATTTTGAAAATTAATGTTATTTTTTAAAACGACATAATAGTTATAATATTCCCCCGTCTGGGCCCGGGGGGAGACTTGGCCCAGAGCAGACCCCTTTTGACCGTACAAGGGAGGAAAGAGACAGACCTCTCGCCAAAATCAGTAGTAAGCCCGGGAGAAATCTCCGAACAGAAGCAAGCTCTGGGGTCATCGTCGAGGACACCTCCCCCTTTCCCCTTGACATGTCTTGCGGCAACGATGCAAAGGACGAAGATGACCGGTGTGAGAACCCCCTTTTCCCCGCCTACCGTGGTGGTTCTGACCCAACTAGGCAAGCGGGCAAATATCCAACCCGTTTACGAGACCGTTTTTCACGCCGTCTCGAGTTTTATTATTCAGTCTACCAGGTTTCCCACTAAAATAATTGTAAATGTGATAGAAGAATTTAGAACCCATCTTTTTTTTTTATAAATTTTTTAATAGATGTTTTCATTACTTTTGGGGCGCTCCGCGACGTTTGAAACACCCCTTCCGCCCCTTACCGGGTTTCTAAAAACATGGGCCCCTCCTTCCCCTATCCTCTTGGCTAGGGTGGTGCTTTTGCCTAAGGTTGACGCGTCCTCAACCCCAAAAAAAAAAAAAAAAATCACCGTCACGGTTTCTAAACCCAAAACTATTATCCCAAAAAATTACCACCTCCGTAAAATTAACGGTAATAACAAAGAAATAATAAAACAAGGGGGTCCCGGCGCCTCCCCCAACAAAGCTATTCTTATAGGTTTAAAAAATTTTTTATTCTACCCGGGAACCCACCAACAACTATTTTATAGAGTTAAACTTTTTTAATTCTACCCCGGGGCCCCCCCCAACAATGCTATTTTTAGAGTTAAAAATTTTTAAATTCTACCCCGGGGCCCTCCCCCAAAAATGCTATTCTTAGGAGTTAAAACTTTTCAAAACTACCCGGCGCCTCCACCAACAAAGCTATTCTTATGGAGTTAAAACTTTTCTTATTCAACTCCGTTTTAAAATGAAAACTTCAATTGAAACAAATGTCCGTCTTCTCGGTTTGGAATTTGACAAAAAGCTAAATTTACAACACCACGTTGTGATTTACGCAAAAAATACATGTTGATATCAATCTAACTTATTGAAAGTTCTCAGCAATACATCGTGGGGTGCAGACAGAACTTGCATGTTGAGAATCTACGGATCTCTAGTTTGCTCCAAGATGGACTATGGATGTTTCGTATAGTCTTCAGCAAGTAACACAACCCTTAAACTTCTAGACACTGTCCACCATTGTGGTCTTCGTATTGCTCTTGGTGCATTTCGAACAAGCCAGTAGTCAGCTTGTATGCCGAGTCAGGTGTGTCCTCCTTGGCAGAACGGAGAAACCTCTTGATGGGTACGTATGTAATGAAAATTAAAGCTATGCCTAACCATCCAGCAAATCGGAATGTTTTTAACACGACATATGTCAGACACTTTGATAACAAACCCAAGGCATCTCTTCCAACGGGATTAAGATGTAAACTTTGTTTTATCTTATAGAATTTCATCTGCCAAAAGTTTTTAATTTTGTATTTAGCAATAACCCGCCTTGGTTTACACCAACCCGATATTATATTTGACCTTTGTCGTTTTGATAAAAGCTCTACTTGCGATGTTGTATTCAAAATAAACTTTAAAAGGATTTGCCATGAACAACAAAGATTTACTTTGGTATTCACAGATGGCTCCAAATTGACAACAAGTTGGAAGTGCTTTTATTGCTCCACTGTGAGTTTAACAAGCCTCCTAGCTATTTTCAATTCAATATCTATCATATTTCCGTATTAATATGCTAATTTATTCAATTAATTATATTAACTTCATTAATATGCAACATATCAATGTATCTACGTCTATATAGTATCAGTCAACAATCAATTATCAAAGCCAATCCTCATTTTTGTGACAATTAACTCTGTAATTATGATAAACTGATTAATTGATAATTAACCTAATTAAGCCATTTCCGGCTCGAATTCACATTTAAAGTAGGCAAATGTATGAACACTGTATATTAAAGATGATTACAGCTTATTTGGAGCGTTTTCATCCAGTATAGTTGAGAATTTTTGAGTTTCCCAAAAACTATTTACCCCTAATCTGGGGGGGTT
>JAMZAV010012299.1:0-18612 GCA_024449915.1 Sweltsa coloradensis | reverse complement strand
AAAAATTTTTTTTCATATTTTGTTTTTTTTTTTTGGAAAAAAAGGAAAAAAAAATTTTATTTTCAAATAGGGGGATAAATAAATATTTTTGATTTTTCCTCCCAAAAAGGGCAGGTAGCAAAGTTGGGAATGTCTGGCCTTTTTACCTAAATAAGTCCTACAATAATTAATTTAACGACAAAAAATATATGTTCGGTTACACTAAAAAAATTCTGTGACTTCCTTCGCCCTTCCAAATTTTTCCAAAATTTTTAAATCTTTTTTTGTGTTTTCTGTCCTAATCTTAATTCTGTTCCACGTTTTTGAGACCGGGAAAAAAAATTTTGGGGTTTTTTAATATTGGTGTGGGAGGGGGGGTCTTTATACCTTTGGCATGGGAAAAAGTGCGCCCCCAAAGCCCCCGCCACCCTTTTGTGGGGCGAAAAAAAGACCGGGAAGGGCGGACAAAAAAAACCACTAAAACCTCTTTTCTTGGGCCCCCTGGGGCCAACCTTGGAGAACGTGCTGTAATCTAAGGAGCCTGTTTGAACCCGGTGAATCTTATCACTTCCCGCGCTGCTGCTTGGGTATTGTTTTAAAAAGGGGGTCTTGAAAAATTTCCCTTAAAAATCAAACAATGTGAAAAACAAAAATACGGGGAAGTTTACATGGCCCACATGGGAAATTGAAGTGTGACCCCATTTTTGCTCACAAATTTCTTAGATCAGGAACTTTTAAGCCCAAAGTTAGTTATTTATTTAGTTAGTTAGTTAGTTAGTAGTTGTTAGTTAGTTCGGGGAATTTTACAAATTTAATTTCCTTTAAAAATTCCCCTTTTGGTCGAATCCCTCAAATTCCAGACTTGATGAAACTGCATTTGAAAGTATCGTGACTCTTGTGTTTTCGAAAAAGGGCCCCCTCGTCAAGGATGGGACTACTTTAATAACTAAAAGAAATGAAAAAAAACCCCAACACATTTTTATTATAAAAATCAGTGGGTAAAGGACGGGGAAAACGTCTCTTTCCCTTTTTTTGGGGGAAACTGCCCAAGACTGTAAAAAACTTCCTATTTCTAACCAAAAAATGGGGAAAAACATCCCGTGGTATAATGTTTTTATGGTTAACAACCAAAAAAAAAGCTTACTAGTTCAAACTAAATTAAAATTTACAGGAACATTATTAAACGATTGGTTTTGTATCTAAAAACAGTATTATTATTTCTATTGTCCGGGGCACATTCGTGTATACATCGCTATTCAAATTTCATTTTTTTATATAAATTGTTTGAAATTACTATAAAGTATATATTTGCAGATGTTAAAGATATTCTGTGATCAGTTCAGTACGGTATTATTTTTAATAATTTATTTAAAATTTTATGTATTTAAATAAAATCATAGCTCAATTAAGTATTGCACCTACAGTCTATCTATCCATGAAGTACAAAAAGTGACCATCGACGGACGCGTCGGGTATGGGTATGAGGCAGCTGCTAAGGGTTGTCGTTGGGGTCGTAAAATAGACCATCCTAAACTGAGGTTTTTTTACCTGCTGATTTAAATTTTTGATTTTTTTTTTTTTTAATTGCAAATATCTAATAACGTTGTTGAAATATTAAGCGTGCGTCTTGAATTTCATTTTTTTTGGACGAAATTCTACGATAAAAACTGACTGAGTTACGGATAATGCTTCTATAATATATTTTGATAATATTATATAATAATATAATAATATTAATGTATTTCAGTCAGTTTTGATCGTAGACACTAGGAAAAAAAAACGCATTTCATAACTCAAGCTACACATTTGAACCACGTTATGAAATATTTGCAATTATAAAAAAAATATTTTGCGAATAAATTATTTTCATCACAATAGATTTGAAATGGGCGAAGGCAGGTAGAAACAAACCCATGTTCGCTCCCAAGTTCGGTCACGCCAAAAAAGGTGGAAAGGAAAAAATGCAGACAATAGACGGCCGGGACGACCGATCCCGGTCTCGTCCGCCGATGGTCACTTTGTACCTCAAAGATGGATAGACTTTAGAACATTAATTTTGTTATTGAATTAATAATGTAATTGCCCCGTATTTTTTTTTTCATTCAAGTTCCTCTTTCAATCAACCAACTTACATCCATTTTCGTTTGACTTTCAAAATTTCGGTAAGAGTTGCTTTGATTCATAAAGTAAGCAAGCGAGAATACAATAATTTATGATAACACGTATCAACATGCACAAACAAACACTTGTAGATCAATTAGATTTTGAAATTAGTTTCCAACGTTTTCCATGTGAACACTTCCAAGAACAATCAACGGAAAAGGGATTTGTTTCACTTGGTGCTGACACTTAGTTTATCCTAGCCGTAGGATAAGAAATAATTCCTCTCTGCCTAATCTGGAGAGACAAAACGCAATTATTTCATATGTTTTCAATGTTCGTTATATTCGGCTTTCTGCTGGAGGCTGTTTGGTATATTTATTGAGAGCTTAAGGCGTTGCTTTCATGTTCCTTGGAATCTCACATTTTGAGAATGTTGAAGTTAGACTTGAAATAATACGTTTCGGCGTACCCATTCTTAAAAGCTACATTGCAGAGAGTAATCTGGATTTCTACACTCAACAATGTTAATTAATTATGTTCTCTACTTTTCCCTGGGCAAGGACTCCACAAAGACCAGAGCATTGACGCATTTTGTAGGGGATATTTTTTAATTCGAAATCATTAAAATATTTTGAAACAATGTATTTGCCTAGTTGTGTAATTTTGTAAGTTACCGTTTAAATGAAATCATTACTCAAAATTCAAATTTTACAGGGGGAAATTAAATCAATTTTCAAAATGAAGTAGAACGTCAAATCAAAGGGATATTTAGGTAATATTTAAAAAAAAAAACAGTGCGCTTACAATGTAATTAATTTTTTTCCCTTTCGATTTCACTTTCGAATCACTATTTCTTTATATTTTAGAATGCGTTCGTACTGTTTACTATAATAAATTAAATACTTAAATAAGTGGTCAATAAATAAACAATTATCGAACACAAAAATATTTTTACACAAATTTTAATGCGGTTGTAATAACGTGCTCCAGCCGACTGTCGACCAAAAAGGGAAGGGAAACGGGAGAATTTTAATTTACATTAAATTAAAGTTCCCAAAAGAAGAGATCCGTCCATGTCTTGATCCGTCAGTTTCTCAAGTACTTATTTAGTTATAAGATTATCGGTAGAAAAAATGGCCACCAAATACGAAAATTTAATAACGACGGAGTGTAGAAACATATTGAGGAGCGGCAATCGATTATTCCAGCCGTCAGTGAATCGACTTGAAAGTCAAAGCGTCTTTTTGATGAAACCCCCCACCCAAGTGGGGCCCCCCCCCCCCCCCCCAACCAAGAGCAAACTACTCTGGCCTCGCGCGCGGTCCTATCAAGATCCACACCTCTCCTCCTATCTCATAATGGCCCCTTCGTATCCGGCAACAATGAACCCCCCTCCCCTCATCACACTCCAATCACCACCCCCCCTCAGTCTGTGATAAAACTCAAGAGCCACGCCATGAAGAATGAAGAATATCGTCTTGAAAGTTGCTTCTTACTACAAGCTGCTCCTTAACTTCTAACGGGTCACTTCCCTGGAAGAGTAATCCAGAAAACAAGCTTAACTCCCAAGGGATGACTAAAAACCTGTTAGATTACTATTTCGTGAAAGCTAGTAAAGACTCGACTTCGAATTCAATCAAATTTCCAATATCTCTTTGCGATCACGAAGAGGTATAGGTTATGTTGCACTCGCATCAAGATGAGTCGTTTTCTCCACACTTCCGACTAATCGATATACTATGGCGGAAGATTCAAACTGGTTCAGAATTCACCTGACAAAATCAAGTAGAATTTCTAGTTTTCCCAATAAATTTCAGGCACTGAATCGACAAGCAAATAATGGTCAACCAGCGAACTGGATTTTAAATAGTAGCCATAGCTTTAAACTCATTATAAATGTACGCAACATAACGTATATAAACTAGGCCTCGCTTTTGATATCCTCCTTTGTAAATCAATTTTGATAATTAAGCAGGATAGACGTTAAATAAATACATTCTAATGGACATAAGCAATCATCATTCATATAGTTTGAAGCACAGAAAACAAATTGGAGTTAAGTGTAATATATTATCTGTGTTAGATTAGAAGTAATGTCCCTCGTTATTAGAATTTTATTATGACTAGGGAAACGCTTATAAGTCCCGCCGCGTGATGAATGAGCGTTTTTGTAAGTTTTTAGTTGCGTAGGACCACTTTTCCTTTGCAAGTGCTTTTTGAATGCATTGTAGGTGATTGTTGTCAAGTTTCTATTGTAACTTGTTAATTGTTATTATAAACCTCAAAAAATTCATATTAAAACCTTTATTCTATGGATTCTGGCAAGTTGTTTTCATTTTTTTCTTTCAAAAAGCAATACATCACTTTTTGAACGTTGTAGCCCCACCCGTTTGGTCAGAATCGGCCCAAATGTCACGAAATTCAAAATATCGCACTAAAAATCGAAAAAAAAATCGTAAAAGTACGATATTCATGAGAAATATTTATTCGATTGTACCCAAAAACGTGGCAGGTCTAAGTTCAGAGATTTCGAAGGTCCCCTCAAATTTTCATCAAGATCGCATATGCCGTTTGCCCGGTAGAGAGCAAACAAACAGACAGACAGACAGACAGACAGACAGACAGACAGAAAAAGAAAAAGGAAAAAAAAACACCCGAGCTAAATTTTTTGGGGGGTCAGTGAAATTGAAGTCTTCGCTTCGCTTATCCAATTATCTGTGTTAGATTAGAAGTAATGTCCCTCGTTATTATAATTTTATTATGATCATACGCTTGCAAGAATTGGTCTAAACTATTCAATTGGTTTGCAAAAGGAAATGCTGTGTTTAGAGTAAAACCTTGGCGTTTGCATGACGTTACACTAATATGGCCTATTAACTCTTGCAAGTAACTGTACGTGTGTACGTCGGCAACTGGAGTCCACTCGCCAGAAGATAACAAGGAATAGCAGACGTCGACGCTTCCCACCCTCGCCTCGACCATCTGCGTTGCTATCCTTGCCTGGCCTGGGCTGCTGAACACCACACACTATCTGCTTTCCAATACCCATCCAGCGTTGGTATCATGACATAAATATTGAGGTTATTAGAACAGTTAGGTTATATTGAACGGAAATTTTATGACTTTTCTTGCCTCGTAACTTTCAATAGATAAAATTAATGTAATAATTCGGGAATTTCAATATCCTTATGTTTTTAATTGTTGCCTTTAGAAGGGAATGAAAATATCGTAATAATACGTTAATTTTATTTATTTAATGAATGTAATGATTTATGAAGAACGAGTAAATATATAAAAATATCAAAAAATTATATCAATAAACCCAGCGTTGAGTTCAGGGTTGGTAACCTCAAAAAAGAAACAGATTGAAAGTTAAAGTAATGTCAGCCCATAAGTATAGGCTTTTCTTTTAAAAAAAAAATCAAAATAAGTTAAAATTTACAAAATAATAATAACAAAATAATACGGATTTTGTCAAATGTTGGTATTTTATAGAGACTTTAAAGTCAATAATGTTATTCCTTGTTCCTTACTACAAAGTACAACCTATTATATTGACAAACGTAAAAGTCCATGTATCCTTGCTTGACAATATATAGACACAATGCGAAGATTAATTTTAATTATCTTCTTCCCGTCTGTATGATTGGTGTTTGTTAACTGTCAAATGTGCCCTATTCTCTACTTCGAATGTCCACAAACTTTTTTGCAGTTCTTTCATTAATTAAACCATTCGGCATGTACAGGCGTGTCGATGAATATTGTATTAATTCCACAGAAAGCGATTAGAGCCTTCCGTCGTATAATGAATACTCTCCATGCGCTGCAATTTGCCCCCCCCCCCCCCCCCCCACACCAACAATCTAATTCTCGAGGCACACACGCGATTTTTGTATTGTCGCGTATATGCGTCGTTTCCAAAGCCCATTCTGATGTTTCGTTCACTTTTTTCCCCTCGTGGATTTCCTATGAATGATCAATCACAGAACAAATCAATCAATCAAACAGGCAAACAAGTTTATTGTGCGGAGAGAGAGAGAGAGAGAGAGAGAGAGAGAGAGAGTATTCGACGGCTCGACGTCATCATTAGGCGTGACTTTGAGGACAATGTTTAAATTATCTCTTGTGGATTAGATTGTTTTCAATTACAGATTAAAAAGACTTCAATGGATTGTGCAAAAAGTAAAAAATAAACTTCAATGCACACAAACAAAATGACAACCTGCCCGGAAACGTTTTGATGAAAAGTAGACTTCACGTTTTGGAAAACAATATTTAGCGCATCTGACCAACATAAACACCCTTTTACATCCTTAGAACCTAGTTATGAGGCACTATCACAGTCTTGTGGGGGCTGGGGGTACAACGCTGTTGTTTGTAAATGATAAACAATAAAATATTCAAGTACAATAATAAAAATATTGTTTTAAATATCATAATAATAATAAAATCATAATCATATAATTTCTGTTCTTAACCCCAGTTGAAACCCCAGTTGGGCCCATGTCAAGAAGCAGTAGAAAAATGATTTCACTGCAATAGAGTAGGGACGAGATCATGGTTTTTAGATTTGACCTCACTGCCCCGCACCTTTTCAGGTATAAGGAGGCGGTCGCGCGCGTGCCAGCCACTGTGACTTCTACCTTCGTGAAGTCACAGTCACCCTGAAGATGTCTGACGTAGATCAGACGAAACGTCGGTGGACGCCCAGTCTCTGCACTGGTTCATCATTTCGACGCGGTTTTGCCCAAGAACCTAGTATTGTACATTATCATATGAGTGTATACAATATCAATACTGTATATTCGTAAATCTCCAGAATTTTAGCTAGTAAGATATTTACTCACCCCTGTCCCCTAACCTGATTATGTGCACCCCTGGAGTGTGCTAGTGACAGCCATAGAGATATATTCATGAAATATAAATACCCCGTGGGGCATATTTCTCAACGATACAAGAAGAAAAATACAAAATTATTCCCATCAATAAAATATCACAACCCATCTCGCCAGTGCAAGACTCCCTCCGTCTCTCTTACTGTCGAGGAGATTTATAAATTAATTCCTACACTGAAAAAACAAAGGTTTATTACCGTCGGCGTAAAGATGGCGTTTATGGCGGAACACGAGCAAATGGAAGCGGAAATAATAAAACTAATGGTGGCGCGGCGGGTGGGAGAAATGTTTACTAGATGCCATGTGTCGGCCTGAATTAGACCCGGAGACGGACTGTCTAGATCTGAAGGAATAAATAAATAAATAGATGTGCGTTTTACTTGGATCACAGCCTTCTTGGTATTTCAATATCTGCCTCTGTCACTGCCTGTCTATGTGCACATATAATAAATAAATAATTCGTATTTAGAGTCTACCCATCCTAGTCACATAACTGATTTTCAGTGGGGGACATTAAAGTTAAACACAGTGTTGGTTCGCCATAATCGACCACGGAAGCGCTCTAGCGCTAGTTGACACCCCCCAACGATTGTTTACAGGACAACCAGTCTTGGGGAGGAACGCGGGCCTTTTTCAGGAACTTTTGTGGGAACGCGTCCCTTTACTTAGATCAGGAACTTGTAACGTCAAAGTTAATATTTCGTGGGAACTTGGAACGAATCTAACGTTCCTTTATAAGTTCCTTTCGCCGTCGTTATCCCGTCGAATCCCAGTACCTGATATCGTAAACTGCAGTATGAGAAATATATTTGTGACATGTTGTGTTTTCGGAAATGGTGCCACCCTCGTCAGATGGACTGGGACTCACTTTAATAAATAGAACTAATGATAAATTAACTCCAGTGCATAAATATGAGACGTAAAGCAATATCCAATATATATATAACTCCAGTGCACATTTATTATTATTTAAATCAGTGATGGTATAAGGACGTGAAAGGAACTAAGTTACTTTTAAGGAACGTGAAAGGAACTAAGTTACTTTTAAGGAACGTGAAAGGAACTAAGTTACTTTTAAGGAACGTGAAAGGAACTAAGTTACTTTTGAGGAACGAGGAACTTCTCAGTTCCTTTTTAGGCAGGAGAAACTTTTCAAAGTTCCTTGTTTGGGGGAACGTGCCCAACACTGAGTAGAACTTCATAAATCCAATAATTATCGGATTGATACGAAACATTGCACGTATGTTACGGTGTTAAGGTTCAATAGATATTATTTTTAAGTCACAAAAATATTAAACATTAAATTGATTTGGCAGGATTTTGTATTTTTGTTTGGTTATGAATATCGGCAAATTTGGGAATTTTATTTTGACTTATCCACAGTAACATACATTGAGTAATCTTTGACTATTAGAAGAGTGAACTTATCTGTGCTTGACCACATCGAAAAATTGCATTTATCCATATCAGATGCTAACTGGACGAAGGTAAAGCCCAAGGAAAATATCATAGGTATTTTTGGGATTAAGTATGTGATTTTAAAATGTTATAAAGTCATTAAAACAGGGTGCTCGGGTGTGAAGTGTATACTAGCGCTAAAAGCCCTCCCGTGGTCGAATAGGGCATGACTGGACAGCAATCAACAGTTAGTTGAAGGGAAAGAAGGATCTAGCTGAAATATCTAGAAGCCACTGACTTGGATATTAGAGATGAGTTCAAGTGGGCGTGGTTTACATTACGTCATTGAGAATATTTATAAATAGAGCTGTAGTTTAAAGCAATGTTAATTGAGTGTTTTTATTATTTTTTGTTCAACTAAGCCGGATGCACTCGACATAATATGAGATCACAGCGTTGGGTGTGATTTAAACACTGCGCTGGACTGGACGTATCCATTGAACTACTTACGCACTTTTCAAACTACTTGTAGAGAAATGAACATATTTGATTCTGTTTGTACCTGCAGAGAAAATAACTAAATTATTATTTCTTGCCAGTGCCGTATCCAGGGGGGGGAAGCGGGGGAGAACCCCCCCCCCACTCCCAAACCCCTTTGCCCAAAAAAAAGTGTGAAAGTGCACTTGAACGTTTCAATAGAAAATATAGAATAACTGTTTTATCGCAATACTAAATGCAAATTACCATCTGACCAAAAGAGAATTTCAGTAGATACAAAGTTGGTTATTGGGATGCTTTAAAACGCACAGATTTTCACCAAAATGACCTTGAAAGAGAATTTTTTAAAAACAAGATTAAAATAGATAAAAAGTTGGTGATGCTTTAAAACGCAAAGATTTTCGCCAAAATTACCTTAAAGGAGAAAAAAATCCGGGGGGCCAGCCCCCCGGACCCCCACTCAGCCTTCGGTACATCTATGAATTAATTGGTTGAACCCCCCCTGTATGAATTCCTGGATACGCCATTGTTTCTTGTACATTATACATGATCTCTTTATACATTTCAAACGCGCTGTTTTAGTTTCTGAAAGTCCACCAACTCCATAAAAATGTGTATTTTTAACAAATTTGTGTTTCAGTCATATATTATTTTTAGCTGTATCGAACCTTAGAATTGCAACCTTTATACATTTATAATTGACATAAGTTGTAATCAGTTGACATAATTATCACCATCTCTTTCCTTAATTTTCGTTGACATCATTACATTACAACTATATGGCAGAACTTAAACTGGTTCGTTTGCAATATTTGCCACAATTATATTATTTTGATTCCAACAATATTGAATGATTGAACCAACGACACTGCCATTGTTCCGACTTCCAACATGTTTATTTATTTATTATCACAAATGAAATTACAAAATTATTTAAATGGGAACGAATGCTTGATCGAAAATGGAAACACCACAACCACACACGTTTTCATTTCACAAAAAAGCTTCATCGGCCCCTTTTCTTAACCCCCAACCCTCCCCCACCCCCCTTTCACAAACTGTTCCACGTGTACAGTGAAGGGGAGGGAGGGGGGGGGGCGGGGTCACACGAGTCAAATTAAACAGAACTGTCAAAATAAAAAACAGTCACACGTCAATTAATTCTAATTTCAAAAAAAAAACTCTAGAAGAATATAATTCAAACAAACATTCAAATTATTAATTACATTTTTAAAAATATTTTATGATTCCAATCAAGTGTCAATCAAAAATTGTGTTTTTTACTTTTTTAACATCAGTTAAAAAGGTGAAAATTGTTTTAAAATGTCATTCTTGCAACTGGCATACACACGTTTTGTTCATTTAGATAGTATTCCCAAAAATTGATGACGCAGCATGTTTAGTTTACGCCTATTACAATGTTGACAATTTCCAAACAATCAATAAAAATAAATTTAGTAATGGTATATTGTAATAATTTATTGAATGTGTTTTTTTAGAACATAAGAATGCGTTATAGGTTGTTGTTATTATTGGTTGTTGTAGTATATTCATATTAATTTTCTAAAGTATCAAAATAAATATTAAAAGCCGTAACTCAAACCAATAGAGGGGTATATGTTATGCCACGGTATACATAGATATGATAATTCAGGTTATTAGTGTTAGTATAGTAGCCTACGTACTATACTTACTCTGTATCACAGATAAGATATCACGTAACTTTTGTATGATCCTTGGGCTGTTACGTCGTGTCGATGATGAGACGTTTCGCCACCCATGTTGGTGGCTTCTTCATAGACTGATGAGATGAATGATGAAGCAGGCTGTATCCTAATCTCCTGCTAGCAGCTAGGTATAAATATAGCCTGCATCATCATTCACAATCATTTCATCAGTCTTGAAGATGCCACCAACATGGGTGGCGAAACGTCGAGCAGTATACATCATCGACACCAGGCAACAGCCCAAGGATCATACAGAAGTCATTGATGGGTCGTGAAAGTCTTCAATATAAGCTTATAACGTACTGAGTAAGAATATATAAATAGGGGGAGGGGCGGAGTTGATAGGGTGTTGACAGTTGTGAGGGGATGATTGATTCTTTGAAAACCTTGTCGAAAACTTTCCATCAGGATTGCAGGTGGCAAGAGTTGAACCTAAAAAAAAAAAAAACACTTTTTCGTAAGGGTCATTTTACACACCCGGTGTGCGAGGTGGCTCTTCAGGTGCCTATCTAGGTAATTGTGAAGGTCATGTCCGGGAGAGAAACCCTCAGAAAGCTTTCAGTCAGTTTGTGATTGGTTGAGCGAAGCGAAGACTTCAATTTCAAAACCCTGAAAAAATAGTTCTGGAGTTTTTTTGGTCTGTTGGTTTGTTCGCTCTCTACCGGGCAAGCGATTTTTGATGAAAATTGGAGTGGACCTTCGAAATCTCTGAACTTAGATCCCTTTTAAGTTTTTAGGTACAATCGAGGCCCGCGATCGGGCAAACGGCTACACCGAAATTGATGAAACTTTATTTATATTTCTCATTGAAATCGTACTTTTAGGGTCACTAAAATCAACCATAAAAGCTCATCCATCAACGCGACTGGAAAAAGCGAGGTTCAAGTCTCGCGTGCTAGTGGTGTGCCGAGCATCCCTTGCGGCTTCACATAAAAGAGTCTTGAGAACCACCCGCCCACCCAGCCAAGCAAGTCTGGTATTTCACTATTTCTCCACTCTATTTCGGTTTTATTTCTTTCTTTGCAGACACCCTCCCCTTGTGTGGGGATGATGAAGAGCGCAGAGCGCGCTGTTGCCATATTTCACTCGCTCGGACGACAGAAGCAACAGGCGGCAACGTTGCCACGTATACGCGCTGCCCAAGACACTCTAGCAACGTGGGTAATATAGACGACATTAAATTAATTGCCTTGACATTTAATACTGATGTATATTTAAATCAGATTTAAACAGATAAACTTAGAATAATAAATAAATAAATAAATAAGCAAATCAAATTCGTACATTCAATGTAAATATTTGCGCCGAAAAACAAAATTGTCTGATTTGGTCTTATTTTTCAGATGTACAATAAAACAAAGGTGTGAACTGTGAATGATGAGTTTAAAATTCACTATTGTTCAGAAAATGGTCATGGACATAGTGCGTTGGGGCATGATCGGGCTGGGGAGGGGGGGGGGGGCTACAATTAATTAGTAAGGCCAAAAAAATGTCTATTTCCTACTTAAAACCAATTTTTATGTAAACATATTTCGAGCTTTATTTACGTATAAAAACTATGTGCTTGATAAATTACAAATGAAAAAAATTCCTAAAGGAGACACAAAACGAAAATTTCCAAATTTCAAATACGCCCTTTCTTCAATCCATTCGATATATAAATGCATTCCATACGGCCAGTACGTCTTCCTATGTGAGTCCTATGACCCACCCGTCTGTTATTATTATAGAGGGGTAGTTTAGTTTTGGACATATTTACGACATCCCCATAATCTACGGCCCATCCATCCTGCGGACACGAGCAACACGTCATCATTTAGGTCCTATAGGCGACACCTGTCACTGTCATAGACGTCTCGTTCACGGCCATAAACTTGCGGATAAGTGTCTTCATAAAGAATGGGCAGGGGTCACGCCTATAACATCGCGTTTCTTTCTTTTATTGACAGAATTTTTGCCCTATATCGGCCTTCCCGCCCCTTGGGCGGGAAAATATCAATAAATACAATAAACTATTTTATTAAAATTAAAATTTTATTTTTATTAAAAATCCTCCTACTTAAAAAAATCGATCTTTGGTTGGTTATCGCTCCCTCGTCGATTGCGTCGGGGCCTACAGGGTTGGCTTGGTTTGCTTTGGTCAGTTATGTATCCCCTTTCAGACCTGAGATCATTTTTCTAAATTTAGTAATTTTAAGTAAAAATTCAAAGCTCATATTTTTTTCTAAGATTTTTAGTGTTTTTCAAAAATTTTAAATCGCGTTATTTCAGCAATTTTGGGAAATTTTGTCTTTTGAATTAAAGCTTCAATTTAAGTAAAATTTTAAATTCAAAACACATTTCTAAAACTAGATTTTTTTTCTGAATTTTTTTTAACTTTTTGCATTTTTTGTACCTCAAATAATAGTAATTCTAGAGATTTATTAAATTTCCGGGACAAAACGAATTTTATGAATTTGTACCATTTTTAGCCTTTTTTTGAAGATTTTTTTTTCAATGTTCTCTCAAAAATTCACTTTTTGTCCCATTGGCATAGGGAAAAAATCTATTTTTTTTTTAAATTAAATAAAAAATTTTTTAAAAAAAAATGGGTCAAATTAAAAAAAAACTATTATATACCCGGATTCAATTTTAAAGTTGACCCTCACGTTTGTGAGTACAGGGTCTGAAAGGGTATATAATTGTATTGTTTTGACTTACACTTGCCATACTTGAGGTACCACTAGGTCGGAACAGGCTTTGTTGATATTATCGGTAATATCGATTCGATAATGGCATTACCATTTTGATAATCGATAATGAAAAAAGTATCGATGTGCATACCTAATAGAAATGCTCAATTTACACGAAGCGAAAGGAAAGCGCGTAGGTAGAGTCGACAACCTGTAGCATCGGTCATCGGTCTAAGTACATGATACTGCTACAGCGCAACAAATAGTTACATATTACATCGCTGTCTCGTCTTCTCTGTAAGCCGAGCCAGGGTGGAAGATAAACAACACTGGAGCCCAAGTCCCGGCCAGATAATAGCAGCGTTTATAGTGTTTTATCACCATTATTCTGACATACGAGCTGGGAGGTCAGATACAATAATTACAACGAACAACAGTGCCGAGATGATAATAACAGCTCAAATTAGTAACGTGCATACTTGGCCGTCAGCAAATACCATTACTACCTTAGCTGAATATAAAACACACATAACAAAAACTTGTAAAAATACAGCCAAACCTTACACACTCAAAAGAAATGAGATCTAAAAAAAAGGGCCAAGCTCATCTACCCTTCCACATTTGCGCATTCTTAATTCATAAAAGTACAGTGTCCCGTAACAACATCCTTGAAAAGCTTTTGGCAAAATAGAATTTGCAACTATTAATTTAAACGTAATACTTCATCCAAATTCTACTTTTCAAATAAATTTAAACGTTATAGTCATGCAAATTCTATTTTGCCTAGCTTTTCAAGGATTTTGTTACGGGACACTGTATGTTTATGAATTGAGAATGCGCAAATGTGGAAGGGTAGATGAGCTTGGCCCTTTTTTTAGATCTCATTTATTTTGAGTGTGCAAGGTTTGGCTGAATTTTAAAAAGTTTTTGTTATTTGTGGGATCTTATTACTATTTCAAGTTCCATTGCAAAAATATTTGTTAAAATATAATAATTTTATAAAAGTCGATTTAATTGCTATGGTATTACAATAGAATTAAAAATATAGTGGTCTAAAGACTTGCTTTTTGTAAACAATGTAGGCGATTATTGTCACGTAACTATAGTTACTTGTTGATTGTATGCCTGTATAAGGCTTATTTTAAAACCTTTATTTGGAAGCATTCCAGCATTTTTTTTTACTTTTTCTTTCAAAGGGAATTACATCACTATTACCTTAATGTCCATGTAAAATATGAACGTTGTAGCCCCACCCGTTTGGTCAGAATCGCTGGGCAATTGAAACTGACGAATTAGATAGTAGTAGCCAGTAGTAACTAACGTCCTTAAAGTGATTTTGAGCATGTTTCAAGTCATATTTTCACCAAGAAGGAATGCTCGTACCCCAACCAAATTTGGCATGTGTTGTCGAGTACCTAAATCCCCTCGATTTTGATAGTTTTCAAGTTCACATCACGTTTCATAATGGCTGGGTGACACCTCGAAATCACCCCAACTCTGCTTGCTGTATAAGGTGCCTGAGTGTGTAGCGCACCGCGGCTTGGCTGCGGCGCCCTAACGGGCACCTAGATGTGTTATTAAGTTATTCTTTATTTACTGCCACCAACAACAGAGTTACCTCCACAAGTTCGATGTAGGCTTTTACATAAAATTATTTAAGTACTAAAATACAAAATTTAAATTTAAAAAAAAATCAAACATCTAAATAGCATAAAAGATCATTATACTAAACGACATACAAATAGAAAACTATGACGATTACAATGTTGCACAACTTTAAGAACATTTGAAGAAAAACTTTTTAAAACATTGAAAATTTAGAAGATTTCTGTCAAGATCTGGATGTACGTATGTTGGATCCGGTTAAAAAGTATCAAAACATAAGTTTTTGGATTTTTAAACTTAATCCAAAATCTTTAACCCAAAATATTGTTGATTATGTTTTTCGTGGTGACAAGGGAAAAGACAATGGAAAAAGTGACAGGATGGGAAGGACAAGGTTGAAACGGTATGGACATATGATAACATAGCATGAGACAAGATGAGAGCCGGGAAAATGTGGAAGAGATACGATTGTGGGAAGGAAGATATAGACAGATATAGAAAGAAGTAGAACATTTTGGTTGAAAACCCCAAACAGACCAGCTGCCAAAAGCGGAAAACGGCGATGGATGATGATTAAAAATTAAACCTCACTAATACTACAAATCTTTTGCATCCTGAATCTAATTCCTACACAGATCTCAGCTTTACCTTCATAAAACTAAGTCAACAGTTAAATCATTTACATTTACAAGAAATAAATCTTAAAAGTATATCTCCAACAAATTCTTAACGTATTTAAATTATTAATGAAACCACCTTAACTCATGCCCCCCCCCCCCCCCCCCCCAAACATAAACATCGAGTCAAAAAGTGAAACCTGTCTCCGAGCAAGGCGAGGCGAGTACTCCCCCCCCCCCCCCCCCACGCAGAAGTAAAGTAAAGCTAATATTAATTTGGTTTAAGTTTGCTTACCCAGCCTACACAGTTAGTTGATGTTTACACGAGTCAACTTTTCCAAGTTTACTGTGTAACGAAAACCTGTAACTCGGCGGAATTTTCTTGAGCAATTTATTTTTTATTTTATGATTTCAAATTAAAATAATTAATTAAATCTTGGTTAACGAAGATGGAAACGAAAACGTCTCTGGGGTTGAGAATAATAATATTCATTTTTGTAATAAAAATATGTTTTAAGACCACAAGCACAGGATGAGTTCATGATGATGATTTAGATTTAGTTGTATAGTGATGATTGTAATTTTATTTTTACTTTTGTTGAACTAAATCTACAGGGCTCGGTACCCCACTAAGTACAAACTGTTACAATATCTATTTCTTATGTTTAAAACCCAGTGTATCGGAATTTCACATTACTACTACTACATAGTTTTAATTATTTATGAGTGTAATTATTTTACAAACTACGCACTTTGTGCATAGTTTTAATTTTGGTAATAGTACCAATTCATATTTTTTATCATATTGATGCATGTTAATCATTCTATTATAATAACAAAGAAAATGTATGAATGCAAGAGCAACAGAAAGAGCATCTTCCTAGAGTACTTTCGTATGTTACCCTTTTTATACGGAATATCCCCACATTACAAAAAATGTTTCATGTTAAAATACCAAATAAACACAACATAATAATAATAAAGCAGTTCCACATAACGAAAACATCTCTAAAAATGTATAATTAAATACTGTAAAGTAACAAAGTAAAAAATATTCTTTGTAAGAGGTTTTAAAGGTTCCCTGAAAGTTCACATTAATCGAAGTAGCGATATTAGTCTCTATGGTATGGGAAATCAATATGTAATTATACAAAACGTGGATAAGTATTGCATATATTTTGTTTGTAATTGTAACGAAATGTATCAATCTTATTTCGCAAGCTCCTTCCATTGTTACAATATACTTCAGAAATGGGTAAAAGAGGCATTAATATCGGCGACCTAGTTCAACCCAATAATCTTTGTTCATTTGAATAAGCGCTACCACTCTAAATAATATGCTAATCGAAGTATCAATCAATTTACTATATTGCGTTATTTTATCGCTAAGCTTCAATAGTTTTTAATATCCTTGATATGCGTGCTATACACCAAGTAAAAGCATAATTGAATGCTATAATGTAATATATACGCGGTTGCAATGACTGCATCATCCCACTCATGATGTTGGTATGCGGATTAATCTAACAGGTGCATGACTTAATACCTTGCCCGTGTGGGCGAACCACCTTGCCTCTCTCTCTCTCTCTCTCTCTCTCTCTCTCTCTCTCTCTCTCTCTCTCTCTCTCTCTCTCTCTCTCTCTCTCTCTCTCTCTCTCTCTCTCTCTCTCTCTCTCTCTCTCTCTCTCTCTCTCTTCTCTGACCAATCTTCTTGACCACTCTTTTACAATAAACGCTATTCGAGTCTGGAATACTCTCCCAACGAGCATCAGGGATGTTTACGGAATTAGTTACGACACTTTCAAGCATAAAGTACATCATCATTACTTTAATAATTATAATTAATTAACAGCTATAAACATCAGTCGCTACAGCCTTTGTTAAATTAATGATTGAGTAATGCATACCACAACCTGCTCCTGCTCACCTGTATTTCTGCACACAATGTCTAAAGCTATATTAATTTTGTACTTTTGTGTGAATGGATGAATGAATGTTTCTTAAACTATTGCAGATTTGCATAAATCGATTCAAAATTCATAATTTGCATAACATTAATATACACCTAGAAAATTTTAACTTTGCAATAATGCTACCATAATGTATTTAATTTATTATTTCAATATTTTATATAATCATGTAATGTTCTCTTCATTATCAAATGTATTATTATTATTATTATTATTAGTATTAGGTTGGATGGAAGATAAGGCTTCACTAGCCTTAATCCCGCCTTACAATAAAGACCCTTATCTATCTCTCTCTCTCTCTCTCTCTCTCTCTCTCTCTCTCTCTCTCTCTCTCTCCTGCTCACCTGTATTTCTGCACACAATGTCTAAAGCTATATTAATTGTGTACTTTTGTGTGAATGGATGAATGAATGTTTCTTAAACTATTGAAGATTTACATAAATAGATTTAAAATCAATATTTGCATAACATTATATACCTAGAAAATTTTAACTTTGCAATAATGTTACTCATAATGTATTTAATGTATTATTTCAATATTTTATGTAATCCTGTAATGTCGTGATGTGTTGTTATAAGGAAGTGGTTGGATGGAAGAGAAGGCTTAACAGGCCTTAATCCCGCCATCAATAAAGACGACAATCAAATCAAATCAAATCTCTCTCTCTCTCTCTCTCTCTCTCTCTCTCTCTCTCTCTCTCTTACCACTCTCCCACAATTAGCGAGTATTATAGATTTAAAAAAATCAAAACATGTACGTGTACTGTGGTATGTAGGCCTATAGTGACTGGTAGGTATGTATATAGTCGGACCCTAGGTTGTCCACACTCCACAGTACCTACTCGAATTGAAGGTTGCTACGAATGAGAAATTAAATAAAAATATAGTGAATGTAATTTAAACCTAACACTAGATAAAACAAATTGTGAGACAAATTAAGTGTATTTTTTTGATTGCATTAAAAAGCGTGGCAGATATAAGTTGCGAGAAGTCGAAGATTTAGTATACAATAGTCTATTTTTCTCTTAGGTATTGAAATATATGTCTTCGCTACCCCCCCTACGCTCATCCAGTTTGCAAATGTGGCCAGCACGTTGACCTACCATGATAATCAGACTTTACTTTAATCGTCTACCTATGAAATCAGA
>JAMZAV010012298.1:0-19368 GCA_024449915.1 Sweltsa coloradensis | reverse complement strand
AAAAAAACTATTTCGAATTTTTTGGGCTTATAGCTCCTATCTAACAATGCTTAAACCATCTCCAAAAGAGACATATAGTATTACGTTACATCAATATCTCCTATCTGCCACCGCCAACAAGTTACTTTTTTAAAATCAGTTTTAATGCTCTCCTGAACAATTTTTTTTTGGTAGATAGAAGGTATTGTTTCTTCACCATCGATATATCTAGATGTTAATGCTTGTTTAATGCAGTGTTATAAAAAGTGGGATTAACAAATTCCTACACACATCTTATACGCAACTAATATGCACAAAAATGTACTTACACCGACGAATTACCGTGCACGTGAAACACAAACTTAATGCACAAATTTATCGTTGTACCAATAACTGATGCCGTGGGTTTGTGTGAAATATATTCCATATTTCACACATATTTTTGTAGATTAATCTAAGCATGATGTCACTGCGAACTGTATTGTCACATTTGCATAAACGAAAGAAAAATGCAACAAAATTGGCACTTTTATCGCCATTCTGTCCATCATTTAGCAGCAAGGTCGCATAAATTGCTGGGAGATTTAGTTGGTTGTGATGGGTTCTATATTCTATTATACATGAATTACGCACACACAATGCACTGATGCCATCTAGCGGCGCCAGACTCAACCTCGTTCATAACCTGTTTATCCGGAGAGGCGTTCGCGACGCTGTTTCTAGACTTTGCCGTCAGATGGAGTTACCTCACACATTCCTCGAGCACTGCAACATGATAGAGTTAACATCACATAACTTTGAATGAATGACCTTTTGACACCTCTTCGGCGACCATTTCGCATGTGGACCACAAAATGATGATGAAATGATGATATCTATAATAGGAAGGGTGATTTGATACGAGTTTTGAGGCCGGGAATCGGTCCGGTGTTACACCGGCAGAGTTATAGACGCTTCATACAGTGTCCTAAAGTGTCTATATCCGTGAGATACAAAGTGACCATTCGCGGACGAGACCGAGATCGGTCGTCCCGTCTATTGTCTGCATTTTTCCCTTTCCACCTTTTTTGGCGTGTCCGAATTTGGGATCGAAACATGGTTTTTTTTTCACCTGCCTCCGCACATTTCAAATCTATTGTGATAAAAATAATTTATTCAGCGAAATATTTTTTTTATAATTGCATGTATTTAATAACGTGGTTCAAATGTGTAGCTTGAGTTATGAAATGAGTTTTTTTCCCTAGTGTCTACGATCAAAACTGACTGAAATATATAAAGATTACTTTTTTATTATTAAAATATATTATAGAAGCATTATCCGTAACTCAGTCAGTTTTTATCGTAGAATTTCGTCCAAAAAAATGACATTCAAGACGCACGCTTAATATTTTAACAAACGTTATTAAATATTTGCAATAAAACAAAAAATATCAATAAATAAATAGAACAGGAAGAGAATTTCAGCAGGTAGAAGACCCTCAGCTTCTAGGATGGTCTATTTTACGACTTCACGCGACAACCCTTAGCAGCTGCCTCATACCATACCCGACGCGTTCGTAGATGGTCACTTTGTATCTGAAGGATAAATAAACTATAGACTATTTACGCAATGATCTTAGTCCCAGCATCCTCACGAAAAAACCCGGAGTGCGAGCGGCACAGTGGGTCTTGGTAAACGACAGTTGTTAACACTAGGGCACGGAATACCCGCACACTGTCGTTCAAAGTTCAATTCATCATTTGCATTATAATATGTTGCAACAATTGGAAATAATTAAATGTTGGGTTGGGCCTAGTGGCGCATTACGGGCTAGGTAGCCTACATAGCGGAATGGCACTCATTGTGAATACTTCAATTTTAGCATAAAAACATGAAATTTGGCATGCTGATCGGACATGCCCTATTGATGATTTAAGGAAATGGGGCCAATCAAAAATTTACCCAGGAACTTATAAAATTAAAGATGGCGTCCAAACATAAAAAAAAAACTATGGTCCGATGTTATTCATTTTCACTTTACGCACGTATTTTCAAGTACTGAATATAAATTTGGGGTTCAAATTAACTTTTTTTAAATCAGAAACCTCTCAAAATTAAAGATGGCGACCAAAAAATCAGTTTGTCATTTATTAACGGATTTGATTGAATTTCGGATTCTACACGCGTATATTGAACAGCTGAGTTTCATTTTGAGGTAAAAATATGTTATATAACTAGAAAAAGTTTGAAAAAAGAAGAAAAACATTTTGTAACGTGATTATTTACTTGTGACTGGTAGCCAAACCTGATAGAAACACACAAGTACGTATTTAACAAACATTAATTAATGCCACAGTTTTACTTATCCCTTTTAACAATCCATGTCACACCCACACAATCCAGTGCACGGAAGTTTGGCTATTTGCACTTAGAACAATATCTACTCTAAGACTCGGAGCGACGGTTGAATTGTGATGCCATCTGTTGGCGTTTGACTGAACGCTCTCGTCTGGTCGTGGCGTCACAGTTCAGAGCTCCGCCGATAGATAGCGAACTCACCCTCTCAAACACGCTTGGTCGAACAGTTCAGATAGCTTTAGCGAGAGCAAAGTTCTCTCGCAATGCCATCTATAGCCATCTATATCATCAATTTTACGTGTACTTATACCGCCTTATTTCACATAATGGATACTTCTTACAATTTGGAAATTTGATATAACCAACATTGTCGTTTTGTACGATAAATTTAATTTTTAAATTTAAAATTTCTCGCTCGTTGTAGGATAATTGTTGGTCAAAAAAGCGATGTGCGAGTATTTGGTTCTCGACTCGGAACTCGTTTTTAAATATTTTTATAATTGGTGGAGGTGCCGGGTCCTCCATGTATTGCTTCGATGATGGGTCATTAAACACGAGTGTGAGGATGTTTAAATTAGTTACGCATTTTTGGCAATACCATTTCAATCTTTTTTTTGAATTTGGGAATATGAACTTATTTATCAAAAAAATACGAACAATTTTGTGATCGATGATTAAATGATATGTCAGACCAGGCGTAATAACGTTTGGATCATTAAAATTCTCTGGATGTGTTTCTGTTAGATACAATTAATTTTGTATTGGAAGTAGTGTCGAATAGTTAGGCCTAATAGTGAAATAAAAGACTACTCGAACTCAAATTCGACACGAACTATAGAATAAGAACTCCTACACCCCTACTTGTTTGCCCACTGAAAGAACGAATGTTGACATTAAAGAACTCTTTGTTGATTAGATTTAATATATAAATGAACAGCTCATTAAAGTATCATGTAAATAATTATTTAGCGGCATAGCCTAATTGCATTGCATAGTCTTCAACATGATGTTTTATCAATTTTCCCAAATGGTTTACATGCGTTTTTGACCATCGATTAAAAAAAACACTGTAGTAGGTATTCACGAATCAATTGCACTGACAGTTTTCCCGTAAAAAGGAAAAAAAGAGTAAAAATTCATATGTCGATGTTATTTTTTAAATCCATGTTAAGTGTTTGAACAAAATACAGTGAAAGCAGGATAAATCAAATCAATAAATGTGTATTTAGAGTAGGCCTACAATAAATACAATATAAACTCGATTAATAAATATTAATTTTAAGGCGAGAGAGGTCACGTACATATGGAAACCTATGGCTGATGATGCAACCGAAGCTCAATGTTCTCTAGTTACACTGGATATGTAGCCATGGCATGCGTGCCTTTATGTGAAAGAAGGCTACTTCTCTAGTTTCACTGGATTTGTAGCCATGGCATGCGTGCCTTTATGTGGGAGACGGCTACTTCTCTAGTTTATATACTGAAATTGTAGCCATGGCATGCGTGTCTTTATGTGGGAGACGGCTATCGGTGAACACGGAACGACCACTAGTTTCTTCAGTCCAGGCAGATGGTCCGGTATGTACCAACTGGCCTCTATAATAGTGTGCTCCAAGTTGAAAAGTTTAACAACTTGAAGTTTGGAGCATCCCTGAACCACGCTTCTCACTCCCCTCGCCGTCAATTCCGGCTGATGCCAGTCTCGCCCGTCTAGAACAATCGTCTCAAGGTTCTTCAGATGTACGGCGATAGCCACGGCCACTTCGTCTGACACGCGACTGCCGTTAGGTCTAGGGACAGGAGGTTCGTCCAGGCTCCAGATGTAAACAGACGGATCCATGTCGTCTCCCGGGAGCTGGCAATGTGTGAGCGCCAGGTGACGTAGGGTGGGTATCAAGGTGATGGTCATTAGACCCTCGTCGGTAATGCTTTTAGGCTCCAAGATGCCCAATGTCTCTAGGCGGTCAAAATTCTGAAGCGCGAAGAAGGCTTCTCGAGACCCGACGCCAAAGCCCAGCTGAAATGAGCGTAAAGTCTTGCAGAACCTGTTGCACAAAGCTACGGTGTTGGCTGCGGATTCACAGTCCATGGAATTGTTATACATAAGAAGGTCTTGGAGGTGGAAACAACTGTTGACAAGGGGTTTTATCACAGACTTATGACTGAAACTCCATGGTTGGTCAAAATGAAGAATTTTTAAGTAAGGAAGTTGAACGCAAAGATCTTCGACAAACATCCAGTCACGCACTATCCAACCATGGAATATCAATGTCTCGAGGCGGGTGCAGTTTTCTATTATTTTCTTCATGACCAACGAGACGCCGAAAGGTTCTCGTACTTCCTCTAGTGTCAAGGCACGAATCTTCTTATTGTGTAGGCAAACCTCTTCTAAGATTGCTTCCATGTTATCGCAGTCGGCCAGCGTCAGGGCCCTTAGTAACGGCGCCCGACGTAGGAGTTTTAATACAGTCGCTGTGTTAAGCTGGTCTCCTCTGAAATCCAATGCCTTGTAGAGTAGCGGGTCTTTACACAGATCCTCCCATGAGTCACTTACCTGAGCAACTGTCTCGCACAGAAAGATAGGATTTAGGAACGAGAACACGTGTAGGAGGACCTCTCGAGGGAGGCTTTCTATTGTAGTGCTTGAGGTCATCTTATTCCTCTTCTGCAATATTAAGCAAGTCACATGTTAAACTAATATCACTCACCTCATCACACTATAATCGTTCTTCGAGTCGATATTTGCGTTAGTAAAATAAAAATTTGTTTATACAAACATTCTCATTTCAAAGAAATGTCATGCCCAATATGACGTGCCCTTGTTTTGTTTCACGAATTCACCACTGCCTTCTAGCGCGCATTATCATGATCATGGCTAACCTCAGATTAAACCAGGGTCCACTAGATACTTTTAGGCTTACAGCAGCTTGGTACCTATCAGAGTCGATAAAAGAAGTTTCCCCTTTGGGGAGGTCCCCTATCTCTTAAGTCAAAACGGAATCTAACGTCCTGCGCGCTGAGAGCGGCTCCAATGTGAATCTAATAAAAGCACTGCACGCTAAATACGGTCAGTAGATTATCGATGTGGGAGTGACGCTGAAATCAACAAACAACAGACGAAACGTCAAACTTCAATTTTATATCATTCATATTAGCCCTGGGCCCTAGTCTTTTAAAACGATTTACTTTTGATTTTTTGTACTATAAAGTGTTGCGCAGGCGTCACTGACATTTTCGTGCGAAATAATTTGAGATATGCCTTGTCCAAGCCTAACGGACGTAAGTGTAGCCTAGGCCCAAGGCCACAATACAGTTTTCAGACGTAAGTACGCCACCAGGCACTCAAATCGAAATCTTGAACAATACATATTGCGGCCTAGCTCCTAAGCTTAGGTCTACTCCATCAGAAATATCCTCATTAATAAAGAGAGTTTGCTTATGCCAAAACATCGCCAACATTCGATCGTATTTAATATTTGACGTTTCCGCCATTTGTCGTCATCGACTGTTAACTACTAGTAGAAAAGTGACGTACTTTATTGAAGTAGTTCCATCAATCGTCACACAGAGTCGCGCGGAACGTTAGATTCCCAACGCCAAAAACCGACTTTTTATTTAACCAGGGCGGTATAGGGAGTTGGAGGACTCCCCAACGGGGAAAACTTCTTATCGACTCTGGTACCTATCTAGTGGTCCCTTTGTCAACCTCGTTTCGACAGACATACACTACCGTATTGTGAGTCGATTATTGGCGGGACAAATTTAAGAAGTCTATACACAAATAACAAAAACTTGTTAAAATACAGCCAAACCTTACACACTCAAAAGAAATGAGATCTAAAAAAGGGCCAAGCTCATCTACCCTTCCACATTTGCGCATTCTCAATTCATAAACGTACAGTGTCCTGTAACAGCATCCTTGAAAACCTTGGCAAAATAAAATTTGCAATATTAATTTGAACGAAATAGTTCATCCAAGTTCTTTTTATCTAATTAATTGAAACGTAATATCACGCAAATTCTATTTTGCCAAGATTTTCAATGATGCTGTTATGGGACACTGAACGTTTATGAATTAAGAATGCGCAAATGTGGAAGGGTGGAATGAGCTTGGGCCGTTTTTAGATCTCATTTCTTTTGAGTGTGTAAGGTTTGGCTGTATTTTTACAAGTTTTTGTTATGTGTGTGATCTCATTACTTTTTCAAGTTCCATTGCAATTTTTTTTAAATATAATAATTTTATCAAAGTTGATTTAATTTCTATGGAATTAACAATTAACAATAGGATGTAAAATATCTAGTGGCCCAAAGACTGGCTTTTTGTAAACAATGTAGTCGATCATTGTCAAGTAACTATAGTTACCTTGTTGATTATATTCTTGTATAAGGCTCCTTCAATCACTGCCTCCTAGATGCTCGTCGTGGCTCCTATCACTGCCTCCTGGATGCTCGTCCTGGCTCCTATCACTGCCTCCTAGATGCTCGTCGTGGCTCCTTAAATCACTGCCTTCCTAGATGCTCGTTTACCCCAAAAAATATTCAGTCTTTGATTTGACTCTCGTATTTTTGTTTTTAGTAATAAATAATAAAATACGGTACACAAATTGTAATTCTAAACGCTTTAAAAATTAAATAAACATTATTGGGGTTCAGTTTTTATTTAGCTTTCATTAAAATAATAACACAGGTGGCCCTCCGGACGGCCAAGGACAACTAGATGTGGGGACTTGGGCGAGGTGCAGAAAGCAGAAAGTTATTTCGGCGCTGCATTAATTCCAAGGCCACTATTCCAAATGATGCAGCGAGTTTCAAGGCAGGGGGAAGAACTGTGTCAGACCCCCAAAGAGGTGCAGCTTTTTCAGCGAGTCGTTTCAAAACAATTTTCCGGGGGCTGAAAAACATTTCCGTGCCCCAAGGAAAACCGCCCGCCACCCGCTTTCAGAGAAACCCTTTTAAGCGGCTGACTTATAATATTTTTTTAAAAAAAAGTTTCTCCGGGGAACTAAGGCTAATACAGCAGCGGGCCCGGACGGTGTGCCTGCAATTGGCAAAAAAAAAAAACCCGCTAACGCTCTCTGTACTCATTGCCTACCTCTTAAAAAGGCGTTTGACCGGGGCTTTCCGATGGAAGGGAAAAAGGGCGTCCGTGGCCCCGATCTAAAAAGGGGCGTCAAGAGAACTAAAGAACTCCCGGAAAATCCACACCTCAGGGGTTGGGTAAGACGAGGAACGTTTTGTGCGAGGGGGACGAGCGAGCCCTTTGAGAGTAAAAAACGTCAACCCCGCTGTCAGCCCGGCTTTCGCAGCACCGATTTGCACCCGGCGCCTTTGACGCATGGACGGCGGCAGGGACGGCGTAGCGGGCTCACATTCACTGTGTCTTTCTCGTTTGGGTAAAGCTTTTTGATAAGTCCGCCGTGTCTATACATCCAAGCTCGGCATTATGGCAAAAGGGGACTTTTATTTGTTTAAGTGGTTTCGAGAGTTTCCTGGTGGGCCGCACGCAGATCGTCCCAGTTCAACGGCGAGCGCGTCTTCGTGGTTGACCTCCCCACCTAGGCAAGGATCCAAATGCTCCAGTACGCTGACGACGTCCCCTGACTGCATCGGGTCACCCAAGAGATGAAAGCCTTAAAGCAGCCCTAGACGACTTTCAGATCTGGTGGACAAAAATGGATGCGCTAAACGCCCCCAAGTGAAAAGAGATGGACATCACGCGCGCGCGCACCCCACTTACTTCATGAACCAGCGTGGTGCCCCACTAGGGTACGTCGACAAGCACCCTCCTCGGTGCAACATCACAAGCGACCTCGAGGAACGTGCTCCCGACCCTCGTGGGGGCCAAGGCGGCGCAGGTACTGGGTTTCGGTCCCGAAACCCTGTAGGGGTGCACCCCCGCGCGTAAAGATGTGGCCTACCGTCGCTAAAAGCCCCCCAGAATTTCGGGCTCCCCGCCGGGCCCCCCAAACACCACTGAGAAACTCCCAAAAGCTTGAGGGGGTACAGAGAGGGCGCTGCTTTATACAGGGCCTAACCTCCCTCCCACCATGTGACCAGAAGCGGGTTATGCCAATGCCCATGCACCTGCATACACCGAACGGGGTTTTTTTTAAAAGATCCCTACGGGGTTTTCCATGTTTTTGAGTGTGCGGAATCCCAGGCCGCGTGTTGAGATGCGACGATAGTAGGCACCCCCGTCCCCAATCCCTTCCGACCAAAGGAGGCTGGCCGAGTGTTTTTCCTTTCCGGATGGTAAACCCATGAGTTCCCCCCCTTTAAAAGACTGCCCAAAGTTTTTCCCTTCCCGTGCAGGAGCACTTGGGGAAAACCCAACTGCATTTCCATTTTAGTTTTGTGGTGAGGCTCTTCGGGGCACAAGATTTTCAACCGATTTTATGTTTTAGAAAAATATTTGCTAGCGTAACGCCGTTTTTTGTTGTTTTATTATGTATTATGACAAGGATAAAAAATAAAAAAATTTAAAAGAGTTTTGAATGGTATAAATTTACCAAAAAGGTCGGGCATTACGAACAAGCTTCCCCTTCAGCCCCCAAACCCTTTCAAGCCACCCTAAAAGGAGGATTGTAAAAAAAATGTCAGAATTGTGAGGGCCCACCCGCATTCCTTCGGGGCAAAAAAACGATTGAGCTACCTTAATATCAGAAAACCCTTCACTATAACAAAAAAACCTTATTTGGGCTATGTTTGGAAATGCTTTTATATAAATGTATGTAGTGTACTCACCACAAAACAATACATTAGTAAAGAAAAAAATGTATTTGACCACCACGCTGCCAACCGCAAATAAAACCCCATGGTTAAAAAGATATATATATCAAAGGAGCAAACTTATGCACTGTGCCTCACTGGGTGTGGTTGATTTTAAGGTAGTGATGATATTACTTTTGCACATCCCGGGTAAAAACACCACACGTCAATGGGACACTACTGATACGGGTCATAGCTGCAAATTGTAAATAAAGCCTTTGCGTATGTCCCCAAAGCTTGGGATATAGCGAGTCATTAAAGGGATAACGTAGGTTGTGTAACCATTTTATATTATCAGGTCATGTGCACCTGACGTTCGATTCAATTGAATGCTATATTATAGGTCACGAGATTATAAATGATGTATCTCTAAGCAAAAAGGCGTTCATGATTAGTGGATGAATCACTGTCATACTTAATTTGAAGTTAAAAGTTAAACTTTAATTCGCTCGGCCAGAATGAATCCGACGTATATGAAACTTAAACATTGGGGTTTTCAAAGAGATAATACATGGACAGCCCGGAGTTAGTAGATTTCACTATTTTTTGTTTTTTGCATGAATATGGGAAAAATTTTTTACTTAAGTTGCGGAAAATCCCCCAAAAAAAGTAAAAAGAAAAAAAAAGAGAAAAGGCCCATTAACAAAATTTGACTTTAAAAGATAGTATTTTTTTTTTGTGATTTTGGGTTCTATAGTAAGGCACAATACCATGCAGTGCCCAAAGGGTACAAACTCAAATTTTTGTTTTTATCAAATTATTTTGATTCCCCCAGATATTTCCCCAAAATACTGGAACCCCAAAAATTTAGAATTTAATTAATTTAATCACTTCGGTCATGCTGAAAATTTTGTCAAGTTCTTGTAAGATCTTGACACTTTTCCAAGATATTGCCCCAAAAATTGTGTTTAAATAATATCTTGGCAAGAACCTTGCGAAAAAATTTTTTCAAGAAATTTCAAGATTTTCCAAGAATTGTTTTGAAACAAGTACAAACAAATCTTGCCCCTTGTGTTTGATCTTTTAAACCCCATCCCCAGACAGTTTGGCCTATGGCAGCAAAACAAGCCAAACCTACAGTGTGCTGTCACATTTTTTCAGTTTGTTTTTAACTAGAGTAGACAGTGATAAAAAGGGCGGTACGAAATTCCCAAAAAGCATAAATATATGCCCATCGTCAACAATTATTTGCTTTAGTGTAATAAAGAAACTGACTAGGAATTTTTAAATTTAGGAAAATTTTGTTAAAAATTTGGGAAAAAATGGGGGACTATTTATAATCGAATTTTAAATTTGACAAAGAGGCAATTTTGTCTAAAAAAAAATTTTTCACATAAAATTAAAGTACAAAACGGTTTATTTTTTCCAGTTTATATTTCTTTTTGATTGGGTAGCGAGACTAAGGCAAACACTGCTGCCAAAACCTGGAAAAAGAAAAACGAGCTACCAAAACCACCAACAAAATTGCTTTTACATGTCTAAGTAAAAGACGTGTGACAGCAATCTTGGTACATATACCAAATTGCGCCACCCCCATCAAAGTCTATGGCCCAAGGTGATCATGATTCACATTCGTTATCATTAGAAACCCATATACATTATTGACACAAAGTAGGATTCAAATGACGGGTTCGCTGTATCGCTTCAAGATGAAGAACACGAAATATTTATAAATTTCAAATAAAGAGCAGGCAGGCAGCTTTTCACAAAATTTTTAAAAAATCAGCCCCCTTGAGTTGCATTTATGTTTTCAGTTGGCCCCGGTTTGACCCGGAGCCACTCCCCAAAGTTTCTCTCGTCATTTTCGAATGGAGATACAAAACACCGGATTTTTATCCCGCATATGCCCCAAAAAGCTCCTTTTATTTCGAGCTTATGGAGAAGCAGGCTAAACTATGAATTAATTCCCCCACACTAAAATCAATGAAGATCGTTATTATTACTGTTTCGAAAAGATTTCGTCTAAAGATTAAAAAATAAAAAATGAAGACTGCAATTTATACTATAATACAATAAGGGAATTATAATTTAAATTTTAGTTTTTTTTTAAAACCATTATTTGAAAATTTTACAACGTTTTATTTACGTAAAATTCTTTATACAAAAAAGATCGGGGCTAAATCAAAAGGTTCCACTCCATCTTAGTAAAATAAAAAACTTTACCCAATTTTAAGGTAAAAGTAAATACCCTTACAACCCCCCCCCCCCCCCACAACACTATACTAGTCACAAATAATGTTTTTTATCTCAGCGGCTGCCACGCAAATCGCGACGATGCCCATCACTTCAAAAGGATGATTTGGGTATTGGGTTCTGGTAGCATCCCCTCGGGAATACAGCCCGCGCTGGCAATCCACTCGGGGCTTTTCGGGGCAACAAATGTGGGAGCAGGGGCGCCGGGAAGTGTCCCCAGCAGACCACCCGCCACTCCAACTAAACATCAAGAGGTGATGTATTCTGAGTTTTGGTAGATCCCGTGCGGAAAACAACCCCCGCGACTGTCCATACCACTGGGACTTTTCGGGGCAACAAGGACGGTGGTAGCAGGAGCGCCGGTAAGTAGTCCCCAGCACGATCCACCCCGCAGCACTCCAACAAACAAAAAAGTCCTGTATTCAGTGGTTTTTGGAGCATCCCCTGCGGTTAAAAAAGCCCGCGACTGTGCACTATTTTGGGACTTCTTTGGGGAAAAAACGGTGGGGAGCGGAGCGCCCGGGAAGTATCCCCAGCACGATCCACCCCGCAGCACTCCAACTAAACATACAAGAGGTGATGTATTCAGTGAGTTTCTGGTAGCATCCCGTGCGGTTTAAACCCCCGCGACTGTGCAATACCATCGGGACTTTTCGGGGGAACAAACGGTGGTAGCGGAGCGCCGGTAAGTAGTCCCCAGCACGATCCCCCCCGCAGCACTCCAACTAAACATACTTGAGGTGATGTATTCAGTGAGTTTCTGGTAGCACCCCGTGCGGGAATACGGCCCCGCCACTGTGCACATACCACTCGGGACTTCTTGGGGGAACAAACGGTGGCAGCAGGAGCGCCCGGGAAATAGTCCCCCCAGATCCACCCCCCAGCACTCAACTAAACTACAAGGTTGATGTATTTAGGAGTTTCTGGTAGCATCCCCGGGGGTTATACAGCCCGATGTGCCATACCACTCGGGGTTCTTCGGGGCAAAAAAGACTGGGCAGAGGAGCGGGTAAGTAGTCCCCCCGCAGATCCACCCCGCAGCACTCCAAAATAAACATACAGAGCGGTGTTTCAGTGAGTTTCTGGTACATCCCGTGCGGTAATAAGCCCCGGACTTGCAATACCACTGGGAAATTCTTCGGGGGAAAAGATGGGTAGCAGGAGCGCCGGTAAGTAGTCCCCAGCACGATCCACCCCGCAGCACTCCAACTAAACATACAAAGTTTTGTATTCATGAGTTTCTGGTAGCTCCCGTGCGGTAAAACAGCCCCCCGACGTGCACATACCCCCGGGACTTTTCGGGAAACAAGATGTGGCCCTTTTGCTAACTCCGGTGTGTGAGTGGAAGAAATATCGTTTCTATCATTACCCCCAATTTCAAAAGTGTTTAGGGTTAGACCCACCTCTCACGATTTATTCCTTTTTAAAATTTAGATTGTTAATTTTGAACACTTTGGATAGCTGTAATAACGAACGAAATATTGTTGTTCGCGTCATTTCGCTTGTTTTCATGTGTATGTATGTGTTCGTCATTCATTTCCCTCCGGTCACCTGCAACTCATAAGTCATAACTAGTTCTTATCAGCTTGACTACCCCCCCTCTCACCCCTCTATCCTCTTCGAAATAGTTGTCAGTCAGTCTATTACAACGACACAGTTCGGTTCGGTTGTGACATGTCCGCTGTACAGTGCAAACGTGTAGTGTATTTATTGCGAGTGTTTTCAGTGTAGCTTCACTTGTTGTTGGTGTATAGTGATTGGTTTTAATTAATACCTTCTCGCAAGTATTTGCTAAGATGTCATTTTCTTCTCTTGGCCACGTGGCAGACTCAACGCCCCGGACAAATACAATGAGTGTTCGACTCCCGGCAGAGTCATCTTCATCTTGTTCATAGGTGTTTACTTCGTTATATCTACATTATATATTTTTCTCCTTCCGAGGCATCCGACGTTCCGACTTACAACACGTGACCCATCACGCTGCAAGCTCATCACCTTGGCATCTAAAACCAAGTAAGTGTCGGTACAAACTCCTAACAAATTACAGTCCATGCCACTATTTTTTCCTCTGGCCTTACTCTGCCGGTGCAACAGTTATCATTGCTTTGTAGTTCTTTCTCTTCTCTTATCGGTCTGGTCTGTGTAAAGTTGAATTTAATAAGACAATGGAAAATACAATACGAACAAAGGTGATTATCGAGGAGACGGTATTGTCTAAACATGAAAAAGTTCATGTTCATTTCATGTACTTTATAGTTTATAATGGTATAAATATGCTTCATAATGAACTGGATGCGCAAATCAATAAATGCACTTTCAAAGTCAGCAACCCACTACCATATCCACACGCCGTCGCTTACATCTTATCTTATTTGTGGATTACAATTAATAACACATGTTTCTACCATTTAAAAAAATATATATGTAGGGAATTTCTTCGGTACCGTTACATGAACAACAAATAACACACAATGCTACTGGTTCTGCAATCAATCAATTTGACCAATCACTGCTGTGACTTTTCTCAGTTATGAAAGCCTGTCCTTGTAACATTTTACATGCTGGATTTTTTATTATGCAGTATGCACCCCATCGTTTTTATGCAGTGACACGGTACAAATTATAAATGTATATTTTGTAAATGAGAAAATATAATTTATTTTCCTCAATAAAACCTGCCCATGTGACAGTATTGCATGCTGTCCTTAGAGGTCTTAATTTGTTACTTTGAAGTTTGGGGGTAGTTGTGAACGTAATGTCCAAGGGCTGTTTTAGAACTTCAATCCCTTGCTATCGCATTAATAATCGAAGAAATGATTTTAAAATTTTTCTGTCGTGAATGCCGGTGTCGAGTATCAAAGCTTACTCGGAGTAGGACGCGTCAACCGTTAGGTCATAATGCACCTGGAGGTCACGCGTTACGAAGAAGACATACTTACGACGGTGATAAGACATATAATCCGTGTCATGTGAAAGTATTTGAACCCACATCTTTTTTTAAGGTTCAAACGGGATCGAATTAGTGACAATGAATGTTTTACCATTGATAGTCGAGTGAGACGACATTTCCATAGATTGACGTCATTATGTTTAGTAGATTCCGGCAACAGCGTCATAGCGTCGGCACTTGTAGCCCCTCCTATAAGAAGCGAAGAGCGACTATTGAATCTATGTTAGTTTACCCATACAAGGTTTGTTTTAATGATGTGAGATTGAAAAGTACTTACTAACGAACGGACTTCGGTTCTTAACAACCTACATAACTTATGTTCAGTTCACTGATTCGAGCTGTATACATGTAATCATCCTGAATAATTCATTCCACTTATTATTACGGTAAGTTCATCATCATTCATATTATATCACGGTCACCTCCCATAACTTATTTGGCTATGACAAAAGTGCACTCAAACAAAAAGGTATAGGAACCACCCGATAATGTTTTTGAAAACCATCTAGGCTGATGTATGAAGTACATGAATTTTACTACAACAATCCAAGCTCAAACTCTAGAAATACTCTAGAACCTAACGCGCAGTTCCCACAACCGTCGTTAGCAATTGTTTTAGTTATAAGAAATTCGATATCCTGATTGGTTAGTAATGTTTTATTCGTCTGTCATAATGAAGTTACTCCTTTAATTGGTCGGTCGTAAGGGTTATTGACGTCTGATTAGTCCGTCGTAAGAATTTTGTTGTTGTTATATAAAATTTCTTATGACTAAAACAAAAACTTTTTAACACGTGTAAGTACTATCCCCTTATTACAATTACAATTAGTGGGAACCACGCCTTAGACGACAATTAAATACTTTTCAAACAATTATTGGTCTGATTAACGGTGTTGGTAATCTGAGTTGAATACTTTTGAAGGAAGGTGTTGAAATAGCTACTTTACTAAAATTGAGAATAAATGTCAGAAATATAAATTAATATAAGACAACCATTCTTATTCTAGAAATTATTTGCGACAGTACGAGTGGATGCTAGACATGCTTTCGTAAACATTGGTACGTTCAAGATCACTTGATGGCATGATGTCATTGCAGCATAAAAGCTACTTTATGTGGGAAATCTACGAACCGATTTCTATGATTTATACTTCAAAATCAATATGAACTCACTGGCAACAATAAGCCATACTTATTACGACGGATACCTCTCCTAAACACGTAATTTGGGTAAAAATGAAGTGAAGCCTTCCTCGGCCCACCCTCGCGACGTAACCTCGCTATCCAAGATGTCAGGCTTCAACAGGTGTTCCACATTGACTTCCGTCTGTTCCCTAAAGCATCATTCACAATTAGTTCTAAGGCGTAAGGCGCAAGGTCTAAGGCGTAATATTTTGTATTGGCGAGTAAGTGTTGCAATCAAAACGTTCACAACTCGTCGCAAGGCGTATGGTTTATGTCGTAACGAATTGCCCAAAATCCAATTCTTACGACAGGTTTCTTACGACGAGCCAATCACGAACAAGGAAACTCCCCACTCCTGCTTATTTCATTCCACAGCTGACTGTACGCGCATGCGCAATACGCAGGAGCAATGAAAAATGGCATGGTTGTTGTAAACGCTTAGCATTTCTTACGACTTACGCCGAACGCCTTAGAACTAATTGTGAATGATGCTTTTGACAATCGACTCTAAACGTTCCGTTGTTCCCCCGCTCGACCAATCACAGTGCCGCAACCCTTCAAATACTTGCCGGCTGTTGTTTTATAACTAAGGAACGTTATCAGAATGGGACCAAATCAGCTCATAATATATTAATATTACCGAGTACTCAACACATGGCTTGCTCACTCGTCTAACAACGACTTTGTCGTTTACCTTAGTATAACTTATTATGAGTATAAATTAGAGGGGTTTGAGATTCGTGTAGTCGTTGTCGCCGTCTTTGTACTGAAAGGAGGGTTTGACATAGTTGAGGCTAATTTGATTTGGATTAAGGGCGCGTCAACCGCTAGGTCATAAAACGTCAATCTGGCCTAGGGGATATAGGAAGGAAAACCCCATGCAAATCAGAATCAGCTACGGGTAGGTGAAAGAAAAAGAGGGGTTCTCACGTCGTGGTCGTCATCGTCTTTGTCATCGTTAGTGTCGTTATGGTCGTCGTCGTTGGGGAGGTCGTCAGTGAAGGAGGAGAGGTCCCGGACGACGACTTCCAGAGCTCGCCTCTAGTTTCGAGGAGTAATACTCTACTTACCAGCTGACGTTTGTGAAATGGAGTTCGTTTAGGCACGAGCCATCTCTTGGTCAAATGTCCTAACAGGCCTACCGAAGCGTACGCCTAGAACCTGACATTGACATTTAAGAAAACCAAATCAAAACACTTGGTGATAGCCACCGACTTGGTGATTTTGTTACTTTTCATCGAAATCATTGTTTTTAATTGATATAACCATGGCTGTGGCCTTTTATACGTATGGCGAATGTAAACATTTGCAATCTAGGTTTAAATTCTTAGATTCTTAGATTAATAAATTAATTAATTATTATAATATATATGATTTGAGGCTTTCGCAGTACATGATATGAAAATATATGTTTTGAGGTAAACTGTGTGTGATGATTTATAATAAAATAATGTTTTATTACCGACGTTTCTCTAGGGTTTCACCTAGCTTTATCAAGGTTATAAAAACAAAAACAAAATGGAATAACAAAGTACAAGATGATAATAATTAAAACACAGCCATCTAGGAAAACAGATCTAGATGACTAGACAGAGAGTTGAAAGAGAGCCTCCAGATGTTAGCGGTGTATGTTATCTCCTACTTCTTATCACGGGACCTTCCGGAGTTGGTCTAATGGACGAGCTTCATTCTCAGATGGTGGTGGAGCATCAGCCTGCAATAGTCTAGTATGTCCACTTCTCGTTATACGAACACCCTGGAGAACTGGATGATATTCATTAATATTTGGTGGCGGAGCATCGTCCTGCAGCGGTCTAAGATGGGCATGTCTACTTCTGGTCACAGGACCTCCCAGGAGTAGGCCTTCTGGGCGAGTTTCATTTCGAGAAGGTGATGGATCATCATCCTCCCATGGTCTTAATTTAACTAGTCTAGTTGATATGATTGGTTTCCAAGCCTTGGGTAATCTCTGGCTGTCATCCCTCTTGTTGAGATTTTGTGGACGCCTCTCAATCTCCACAGCCTCCCCAATGATCCGTGGGTAAACATGTTGAATCGCTACAAGTTTGCGTACTTTGTTATTCCATTTTGTTTTTGTTTTATAACCTTGATAAAGCTAGGTGAAACCCTAGTGAAACGTCGGTAATAAAATATTATTTTATTATAAATCATCACACGCAGTTTTACCTCAAAACATATATTTATATATATTATATTAATATATATATATATATATGTTAGTACTTTAGATAGAAATTAAAAAAGTGACTACACCGGTGTAGTCACTTTTTTAATTTCTATCTAAAGTACTAACATAACAGCGTCATAGTCGCCTACTATAAAGCCAAGGTAAAAACACACATATATATATATATATATATATATGTTTTAAGTATCTTTACGGTAAATAATCACGCACAGTATTATAGAAAATTTGATTGAATTGGTATGATGCCTTGATAATTAGGAAACCTGATGGACGTTTGGGCCACACTGTGTACAGAAAGCCAACTCATACCAATAGGTATTTGCAGGCCTCTTCACATCATCATCCTTCGCAACTTCGATCAATAGCATTTACTTTGGCTACACGTTCTCGAAGAATAACTGACGAAGAACATTTAGACGAAGAAGGCAAGATTCTACGTGAGGCACTGCTTAGTAACGGGTTTCCTAACCGGTTGTTCCACAAGGCTTGGAAAAGAAAAACCAGAGCAGAAGAAACTCAAGTCGATCCAGTAGACAAACCAAGAGCCACTGCATATTTGCCATATGTTCGATGGACCACCGACCGAATTGGCAAACTACTGGCTATTGAAAACATCAAGACGGTTTTTTCGACAGACACAACTTTAGGCGAAATGATTGGTAGCCACAAGGACAAGATTCATTTGGAGGGTTGGGTTGGGGCGTCTACGAGATTCCGTGAGGAGACTGTTCGAAGACATATGTTGGACAAACTGGTCGAAATATGTCGATGCGCCTACAGGAACACAAGCTCGCCGTCAACAAGATGGAAACAACATCTGCTTTGGCACAACATGTCAAGAAGGAGGGTCATTCCATTGATTTTGACGGAATGAGGCCTCTTGCCATGGTAAGCCATCTATCTAGTCGGATCGTCAGAGAGGCAGTGGAAATTGAGAAGCGCCCACTTAATCTTAACAAACGAGACGATGGCAAACGTTTGGCTCAATCGTGGAAGCTTGCTTTGATTGAGAGGCTGGTCAAAGGGAGCGGTACAAGGACTGATCGAGTGTCTGCTGCTCTAGACGAACGTGGGACGATACGGACGGAGCCAACCATCATGTCTAGAAATGAGGAATCCAGCAGAAGGATGACTAGAAGTCATACTGCAGCTCTTGAAAAGTATGAGACTGAGCTGCCAGTGGTACCAAGACACGAAGACAGCGATAGGCCTGCTAGAATGGTCACAAGAAGTCACACTCACAATGCAACCATGTGATTTGGTTTTAGGGTCACTGCAATTGGATCTTAATTTTCTATGTTTGCAAGGTAGTGTGTTTTTTTTGTTTCTTTTATTTGTTTATTTTTATAATGCTGTTGTTGTTTTATTGAATTTTGTTTTACCCTTCCCTTGAAAATGGAAACCTAGTTTTCCGGAACGTCGGGATTAAAAGTTATTTTCTATAATCCAGTGCGTGATTATTTACCGTAAAGATGCTTAAAACATTAACCATGGATCACAAAAGCTTAAGACAAAACATATAAAAAATATATATATATTATTATAATATTATAATATTTAATAAGCCTCGCATTGTTGAAGGCAGACATGGTTCGCTCTTGCCTTGATAATGACGACGATGACAGTGACGACACGAAACATTATTCATTGATTCATTGGACAAGAATAATAAACCATAAAAGCTCATCCATCAACGCGACTGGAAAGAGCGTTTGCGAAGCGGCTTAGTTCACCTACCAGTACACC
>JAMZAV010012297.1:0-17617 GCA_024449915.1 Sweltsa coloradensis | reverse complement strand
CGAGGTTTTAGGGTACTAACAGTGACGGACTATTTTAATTTGGTTCGTGTATGCCAATGACAGTAATAAACATTGTACTTATTTCAACCTTTCTGGTATGGGTAGTTGAGTTCGAAGAACCTCTTTTTTGCCCGAGGCTATAAAAAGATCTACACCATTCATCTTTTTGTATAACGTTGTAAATATAGACAAAATCCAGGAATGAATTTACAATAATATATACATCATATTTCAAAAATAATTTATTATTCATAAAACATAAATCATATTTAAAAATTATCACAACAACCCATTAACCCGGAAACGTTCATCATAAAACCACTCAACTGAACTTTAGCCTAGGTTACTTACTTTATTCACGATTTTTCGGAGACTTCATCTCCTTCCTCAAGCATCGTCCATGTCCGAATGACGTGTAGACCTCATCTGGCGGACAGGGAGGGAAACGCCACGACGTCTCTCGGTGATTTCTAAGCCAAGTAAGTTATGATTTACCGACCATTTGGGGGTCGTAATAAACAAAGGAATCATTGAAAAATGTCGTGGCGTTTCCCTCTTTGTCCGCCAAACGAGGTCTACACGTCAGTCAGGCATGGACGATGTTTGAGGAAGGATACGGTGTTTCAAAATATCGCGAATAAAAGTAAGTTACCCAGGTTAAAGTTCAGTTGAATGGTTTTATAATATGTATCTTATTGTCATATATCATATACTAGGAAGCTTCGCAAACGCTTTTTCAGGCGCGTTGTTGGATGAGCGTAATTTTTTTTAAACGATAAAAAGCGTAAAATTGCGATTTTCATGAGAAATTATTTTTCGATTGCGCTAAAATTTCACACGAATATATAAATTCATAAAATTAAGGTTCTGTGAAATTTCATCGCAATTGGAGTATTGGTTTAGCCGGAATCGTGGTAACTAACAGGCACAGAATAATACAAACAGAAAGAAAAAAAAACATTCCGGATTTTTTTCTCCAATGTAGTGAAATGGAGTCTACGCTTCGCTCGCTACGCTCATCCAATCATATATCATATATCGCATATCATATATAATATAGTATATATAAGGTGACCATATTTTGAAAGTTACAAACCGGGACAACTAAAGTTTAAGAATATGTATTTGTACTCCATGACCATTGACTGTTTTGGGGTCTGGATCAGAGCCCTAGCCAATGGAGGCAAAAATAATTTCGACATATATTGGGTCAAATGCCCAAAAAACGTCTTTCTGACATTGAAATATGATGGTTTTAATGTGCACATTTTTGTAGTCATAAAATCTTTATCTAGCGGTTTAAAAATGAAAGTACAAAATAAAATACAAGCACTCGACAGAATATAATGTGTGTAATGTATTGACGAGGACAACATACTAAAGAAGTTTCAATCAAGATATAATAATAAAGAAATTGAAAATGCCATGAATTTGTATGATATGCATGATTTAATTTTACATTTTGTCTTCACAACGAAATAATTAGTGTAAGTATTATGTAGTACAGTTGCATGATTATTACATTTTTATTTTTCGTTATCTATAAACACAAAATCAATGCAAATAATGACTGAGAAAATTAGGGGTGTGCTAGTCCAGATTTTTTAATTCGAGTCGAGTCCGAGTACTTCGTCTTATTTTAAATTTTGCTATTACTCTTCGACTATATTTTTTAATATTAATTTTATTGATGAGTGTAGCAAGCGAAGCAAAGATTCAATTCCACTTAACTGGAGAAAAAATACGGATTGTATTTTCTCTTTTTTTTTTTTCCCCTTTTTTCTGTTTTGTATATTTGTTTGTTTGTTAATACGATTCGGGCTAAACCGATTCTCCAATTGCGATGACATTTTCTGAAGGACTTTGAAATCTCTGAACCTAGAACTGCCACGTTTTTGAGCACAATCGAAAAATTATTTCTCGTGAAAATCGCAATTTAACGCTTGTTTTTGTTTTTTAAAACATTTCATCGACTTATAACACCTATATGCTTCATCCGATTGTAATGATTTTTTCACAGAACCTTAATTTTATAAGTTCATATTATATTCTTGTGAAATTTGAGCGCAATTTAAAAATTATTTCGTATGAAAATCGCAATTTTACGCTTTTTTCGATAAAAAAATTTCTTCGACTTATAACACCTTCATGCTTTATTCGATTGTAATGTAGTGTGTAGTGTAATGTGCGCCTCTGATCCTCATGTCGTCGTTGTAAAAATTAAAACAATATTACCAAGCGTGTCTGGCAGTCCATAGCAATGGGAAAACAAAATCAATTTATAAATACCATGTATAACACATGGCAGCTCAATGCAAAAATTACGTTCATCCAACAACGCACCTGAAAAAGCGTTAATGAAGCTTCCTAGTTCTTTGATATGTCTATTATGTTAGCTCCAAAAATTGATTTTAAATATAATCTCTCTCTAGATCATTTTAATGATCAAGAACACATACTATTAGGGCTAGGCTATGACATACAATTCGGTAGTAAGTGGTATCACATGAAAAAGTTGATATAAACATTTTAGTGACATATCTTATTATTTGTGCCAAGGAAGTTCAGAACTCCCAAAAATAACACAAAGTTGTATTAAAATACTGAGGTCATATTATGGATATTCAGCGTAACGTAACGTAACGCCAAGAATAGATAACTAATTTTACGTTTTTACACTCGCGCGCGACCCGGCACCTCCACCATACTCATTGAATAATGCTCGCACACCCTACGAGAAAATGAATTATCTTCTAAGTGGAAGAACTATTTCAATGTTATTACTGTTAGTATGTATCAGAGGAGTGTATTTTTTCAAAGTAAAACATTATCCTTCCACACTCTTACAGTTGACAGAATAGCGGGACATTTCCCCTCCAAAATTTCAAACCGGTAAAAATACGTCATTTTAATCGAGTCTATCGGGACACCGGTACAAGTGTACTGAAAACGGTACTGTACCAGTCAAACCGGTACGTCTGGTCACCTTAATTATATATTATATATTATTTTATAATATACATCATGTCATATACAAAGTAGATTGCAGTATTGTGTCAACTGACTTGTACACGTTTGTTTCAGCGATATGGGGCCTTTCTACAACAGTCACAACTGCAGTGCCTAGTTTACAACCAAATTTTACATTCATGTGTCATGTTTGTAACAAAACCTACCAGAGCCAAGCCGCCTTACGTCGACACATTGTACACAACTGTGGAAGAGAATACCAACATGAGTGCCCCACTTGCAAAAAAAGATTTAAGCAGATATGCAGCCTCAATACACATATAAAACATGAGTGTGGCAAGGATCTGCGATGTCAATTGTGTTCAAAGGCATTCAAACAGTTGTATAATTTAAATAGACATTTGAAATATGTGTGCAGGCAATTTGAAATATGTGTGTACGAAAAATCTCAGTTAATTCTTGAGCTGCTCTAAAAGCTCATTTACTACATTGTGCCATAGAGTATATGACCGATAAGTGATCGACATTTCATACAAAAAAATACGTTTAGCCAACATTGTGCGTTATGTGCAGGATAAAAGTAACACATGTTTCATACATCAGTCTTTAAAATGTAATATGTCCAGACATGAGTATGGCAGGGAGTGTAACAACACTTTGATTATGCGGTGAAGTATATTTTTTTGGTCCTTTGTAAATCAGTTTTTCTAACTGTGAATAGGATATATGTTAAATAAATAATAATAAAATAAAATAAATAAATCCTTTCCTTTGTATAATGATCAAAATAATAAGCTGACCAAAACATGTTTTCTTCTTAAAATTAATTTCTATTATTGCTTTTTGTGGGCATTATTCTCCGATATATTCTCTGTTCACTTAAACCATTGTTATGAAATGATATAAATTTACCATTATATACATATTTCATTTGCGTACACAATGCATCATTAGACAAACAAATCTATTCAAACTCTGCACTGCAAAATCAACCATTGAAAGTGTGTTTATCATGTGATTAATGTTTGTAAACAAACTTCTTATTTGTTAGTTTTTAACGTGTATAGTTGCAAATGATTATGTTTTATATTAATTCTATATTTTACTTTTGCCATAACATTTTTTATTATTGCATAAAAATAATCACTATTAGCCGTTTACCTAGACGAGGAATGTGACTTTATTTATCAAAATATAAATGTCAAGTGAAAACACCATTTTTTGTTTTCGAATTGCTACGAGAAATATATTCAATCCAAAATCATCAAATGAAGAACCTTATTCACGTTTTAACCAGCAAAACTGATTAAGGCACCCTTGTCTTGTTGTCTACAAAATTTTAAAAATAACAATGATTGGTAGAGAGAACATGTTCATTTTACATTATTAAAAAATGCTTACTTATCTCATGTGTTCATATTCAAATGTTTCAATATTCTGAAAATGATAAGACAAATAAAATAAAAGAACACAGGTTAATAACTTTTATGTTGTCTGACTTCTTTGTTCTTATGTGCTGGTTACTAGAGTAAGGTAAAAGCAAAACTTCCAAAACATTCTGTAGCCGTTTTTCAGATGTAGGCAAATAAAGTCCATACTGTTAGTGGCCAAATAGGTGTTCAGATTTGAATAAAGGTAGTATACCCAATCGATCTGTTCTAGTCATTTAACTAGTGTAATGTATTGAAACTATGATGAGTGTGACTTATTGCATATTTAATGAAATTATTTGAAAGGATAATACTAATTGGATGAGCGAAGCGAAGATTCCATTTCACTACCCTGGAGAAAAAAATCCGGAATGTTTTTTTTTCTTTCTTTCTTTCTTTTTTTTCTGTATTTTTGTATGTTTGTTAACACGATTCCGGCTAAACCGATACTCCAATTGCGATGAAATTTTATGGAAGCCTTCGAAATCTCTGAATTTAGAACTGCCACGTTTTTGAGCGCAATCGGAAAATTATTTTTTCATGAAAATCGCAATTTTACGATTTTAAAAAAATTTCTTTGACTTACACCTATAATATAGGTGTTATAAGCAGCATAAGCATAAGCATATTATGCTTTATCGGATTTTCATGATTTTTTCACAGAACCTTAATTTTATGAATTAAGATATTCGTGTGAAATTTGAGCGCAATCGAAAAGTTATTTCTCATGAATATCGAAATTTTACGTTTTTTTTTCTTTTTTTAAACAGTTCTTTGACTTATAACACCTCCATGCTTTATCCTATTTTAATGATTTTTTCACAGAACCTTAATTTCATGAATAAATATATTCGTGTTAAATTTGAGCGCAATCGAATAATTATTTCTTATGAAAATTGCAATTTTACGATTTTTTTCTTTTTAAAATACGATTAATTAAAAAATTTAAAATTTAAGTTAATTTTCTATTTTATTTATTTTTATTTTTTTTAAATCGACTAAGTAATGATTTTTTCACAGAATAACAAATGATTTTTTCACAGAACAACAGAAAATCTGCATGCATGCATGCACCAATTACTCTCATCCAACAACGCGCCTGAAAAAGCGTTTGCGAAGCTTCCTAGTTAGGTCTATAGTGCCATCCATACTACTAAAGTAGACTTCACGGGAAGATTGGTCCGCAGGTACCAAGAATTTCCTCCCCTCTTTACCACCACCACCTTCCTGGCACGAGCAGAGAGGACAAGATGTAGATCGTATCTATCTAATAGTCACTCGACCCTTCTATTGATGGTCTGGAAACCATCCAATTAAATAATTTTCACTTCAATAAAATTAAATCCATTCTCCTTTCATTACGTAGGCGTGCAACTTAAATGTTTCACTAAAGTGAAATCAACACGAAAATGTTTTTGAATGCTAAAAATTGATTGAAAACTAAGAACTAAACAATATACAACACACTTCTTCATCAGTAGTGCTAAGAATATTTTGTTAACATTGTTCGTTCTCAATCAATTTTTTGCGTTTAAAAACATTTTCGTGTTGATTTTATTTCAGGGAAAAATTAAAGTTAAAATCATTAACATTTAAGAACATTTAAAAAGGTAAATTACAACAGTTTATGTAATGAAAATAAAATAAATTTATCTCTATTCAAGGGTTTAGAGACCATCAATAGAAGGGTCGAGGATAGATAAGATCTAAATCTTGTGCACTGTGCCCGTCGGAGGTAGGTGGTGGTGGTAAAGAGGGGAGTAAATTCCTTATACCTGCGGACCAATCTTCCCGTGAAGTCCACTTTAATCAATCATGAGCTCTAGGGTGACACCCATACTACTTATTGGATGAGCGTAGCAAAGATTCTATTTCACTACACTGGAGGAAAATCAGGAATGTTTTTTTTTGTATTTTTGTGTGTTTGTTAACACGATTCCGGCTAAACCGATACTCCAATTGCGATAAAATTGTCTGGAGGCATTCGAAATCTCTGAACTTAGAACTTCGACGGTTTTGAGTGCAATAAAAAAATAATTTCTCTTAAAAATCGCAATTTTACGATTTTTTTTTAAATTTTTAAACATTTCTTTGACTTGTAAATCCTTCATGCTTTATCTGATTGTAATGATTTTTTTAAAGAACCTTTGTTTTAGGAATAAAATATTCCTTTGAACTGAAGCGCAATCGAAAAAATAATTAATCATGAAAATCGCAATTTTACGATTTTTTTATATTTTTCAACTTTCTTCAACTTACATGCCTACATGCTTTATCAGATTGAAATGATTTTTGCACAGAACCTCAAATTCATGAATTAATATATTCGTGTGAAATTTAAGCGCAATTGAAAAATTATTTCTCATGAAAATTGAAATTTTACGCTTTTTTCATTTTTCCAAAAATTTCTTTGATTTATAACACCTATATGCTTTATCCGATTGTAACGATTATTTCACGGAACCTTAATTTTATGAATTAATTTATTTGTGTGAAATTTGAGGTTAATTGAAGAATAATTTTTAATGAGTATCTAAATTTTAAGTTTTTATAAAATTAAAATTACATCAAGCAGGCGGTGACCTTATGAAAGAACATCCGAAGAAACTCGTGCGTCCTATGGGCCGAATTTTTCATTGTTGTCTCCAATATTGCTTTTTCTTTGGTAGCTTCGCAAACGTTTTTTCAGTCGCGTTGTTGGATGAGCGTAAGTGGTGCATTGAGCTGCCATGTGTTATGCAGATGGTATTTTAATTGATTTCGTTTTCTCGTTGCTATGGCCTGCGAGACACGCTTTGTAATATTGTTTTAATTTATACGACGACAACATGAGGATCAGGGGCGCGTCAACCGGGTTGGTCATTTCTCATTTCGCATTTCTCATTCGAACACATGGCAGCTTAAGGCACCAATTTCGCTCACCCAACAACGCGCCTGAAAAAGCATTTGGGAAGCAAGCTAGTCAATAATCATGAGTTCAAGAGTGCCACCCATACTACTTATCAGTAATCATGAGCTCTTTAGTGCCACCCACACTACTAATCATGAGCTCTAGATGCCACCCACTCTACTAATCATGAGCTCTAGGGTGCCACCCACACTACTAATCATGAGCTCTAAGGTGCCACCCATACCACTTACCATGAGCTCTAAGGTGCTACCCATACAACTGAATACGAACATAAACATGCATGTTTCAGGCCCGGGCGGATTGTTCCTGACCAACCATCTTTGCCCCTCTTGCTATAGAGCCTACCAGACGCGAGACGCTCTGAAACACCATGTCAACAACTACTGTGGCCTGCATTACCAGCACTCGTGTCCATCTTGCAAGAAGCTATTCAAACTGTCTTCTGACCTAATATACCACCTCCAACATGATTGTGTAAAATATGATTTTAGGTGTCCTAAATGTCATAATAATTATAAGACGAAGGCAGTCTTACTGATTCACATGAGATATACTTGTTTGAAAGATAAAACGTGCTTTAAATGTTATGAAATGTTTCCTTCAAGCAAATATCTAATTAATCACCTTTTTAGGGGAGAATGTGGATAGATGCTGATGTTGTCGTGCCTTATATATTGTCAAAACAGAAATCTTATATGATTTTGTTGTCTTTTTGTTGTCAGTTGAAACAAATTTTGGATTGTATGTATGTTTAAATTTTTAAATAATGTTACAGTACAGTTATTTTGGTTCTTGTTTTCGAATATAAAGCAAGTGTTACGTGATTGCTAAATAGTCGTCTGTGATATAACTTTATAGGTTGACATGTGCTTTGGATCATCGTGAAATTTTTCAGTTTTATTTGCAAATACTTTGTTATTTTATTTGTGTTTGTTGATGTGTAATTAAAAAAACACTCTGTATGGAACTGATTGAATAATAAAATTGTATTGTAAAGTATGTTGTAAAATATTCATATAAACTTATAGTGTAACAACGTTTTTATCTTTTGATAAACAAATCGAGTCAAATAAGTATTTTTAAATTTTATCGAAATATATTTGAACTGGAGGAAACCATTTATTTTATAGATATATTGTCTTTCTTATATGTTATTTAAAATGTTGTTAAAACATAACAATTATATCGAAACATTTAGATCAACAAATTGTCAAAACCATGTTTTCTCTCCAGTAGTCGGAAGGGTGTCGCAACAAGCCGCATTGTCAAAGTATCACCAAGTCTTAAACAAATGTGCAATTAAATTTAAAACAGTCTTTTGATATATTTAGGCACTCAACACAAATATACATTCTTGTTTGTCCGCAAACATCCCTTTTGTGTGAAAATAATATGTCAATACATGCTTAAAATCACTTTCCGGTTAATATTTATTCCTGATAGCTAATTCAATAATCTCCATTGCCTGGTGATTCTGAGCAAGCGGATGGGTTTTTAACATTTAAAAATTACACTCAGTTTCGAAATAAAAAGTATTCATAAAGTTGTAGGCATCATAATTAAGGTTGAATATAAGTGCGCAAGAACCTTGCCATGTCAAAACAAAATTCAAGTCAAATCAAAATTTTTGGATGAGCGAAGCGAAGATTCCATTTCACTACACTGGAGAAAAAAATCCGGAATGTTTTTTTTCTTTTTTTTCTTTTTTTTGTATTTTTGTCTGTTTGTTAGCACGATTCCAGCTAAACCGATACTCCGATTGCGATGAAATTTTATGGAGGTCTTCGAAATCTCTGAACTTAGAACTGCCACGTTTTTGAGCACAATCGAAAAATTATTTATCATGAAAATCGCAATTTTACGATTTTTTTCGATTTTTTTTTAAATTTCTTCGACTTACAACACCTACATGCTTTGTCCGATATTAATGATTTTTTCACAGAACCTTAATTTTATTAATTGATATATTCATGCGAAATTTGAGCGTTATCAAAAAAAACTATTTTTTACGAAAATCACAATTTTACGACTCTTTAGATTTTTTAAATTTCTTCGGCTTATAACACCTACATGCTTTATCCTATTGTAATAATTTTTTCACAGAACCTTAATTTTATAAATTAATATATTCGTGTAAAATTTGTGCGCAATCGAATAATATTACGATTTTTTTCCTTTTTTTAAATTACGATTCATTAAAAAAAATTAAGTTAATTTTTTTTAAATTTAATTTAATTGTATGAGCGTAGCGAGCGAAGCGAAAACTTCAATTTCACTGACCCCTCAAATAATTTAGCTCCAATTTTTTTTTCTGTTTGTTCGCACGATTCCGCGCAAACGGCATAAGCGATTTTGATGAATATTGAAGGGGACTTTCGAAATCTCTGAACTTAGACGTGCCACGTTTTTGGTTACAATCGAACAAATATTTCTCATGAGTATCGCTCTATTTACGATTTTTTTTTCGAATTTTAGTGCTATATTTTCGTGACATTTGGTTTTATTCTGACCAATTGGGTGGGGCTACAACGTTCATATTTCACATGGACATTAAGGTCATGGTTATGTATTGCTTTTTGAAAGAAAAAGTTAGCCAGAATCCATAGAATAAAGGATTTAATATGAGTTTTGTGAGGTTTATCATAACAATATTAAGAAGTAACAATTGAATTATGACAACAATCACCTACAATGCTTTCACAAAGCACTTGCAAAGGAAAAAGTGGTCCCACGCAAACTTAAAACTTACCAAAAACACTCATCCATCAACGCGGCGGGACTTTAGCGTTTTCCTAGTTTAAAAACAATCTTTAACTTAGTAATGATTTTTTCACAGAACAACTTAAAATCCGCATAACACATGGCAGCTGAATGCACCAATTACGCTCATCCAACAACGCGGCGGGACTTAAGCGTTTTCCTTTAGTTACAATGTTTCATATGCTGAGTATTACAAAAGAGTAACTTGGGACAAATTTTACAAACTTTAACCATCTACTCCTATGTGCATTGTTGTTTCAAAACACTAGTGTTCCCCTCTTTTCTACCATCCTCGTGACACATTTAATTAAATAGTTGTTTCAGAAAAAAAAAGTAAATAAGTCTTACACGTCAAAACAGCAAAGCGAAGCCATCTCGTGTTGTCTTTTACTTTTGTACACAGCTGTGAATAATTGTAAATTTGTTTCGCTCTGTGAATTCATACAGGCAAGCCCTCAACTTCAACGACCTAAGATCAGCCTTGTATCTATCCCAGTCGAAAGACATAATATGTTGTATTATGCTTTCCAATTTCCCCCAAACATGTTTTTGTGGTCTCTCTGAGGCTAGCAAGGGGAAAAGTGCAGGTGCCAAGGTTACTGATTATCACAGCTGAATGGTTCCTTACATCATAATAATATTTTATACAAACGTAAATGAAGACGCGTTCACTTTTAAAAATGTGTTTTTAAAACAAGAGTTTGGAATACATAGTCGAAATTTAAAAAAAAAAAAATTATGGCCCCACATGGGGATCAAAATAATACATGTTTGATACATTTATTATTACTGTATGGAAATATTGTTGGATGAGCGAAGCGAAGATTCCATTTCACTACACTGGAGAAAAAAATCCGGAATGTTTTTTTTTCTTTTTTTCTTTTTTTGGTAGTTTTGTCTGTTTGTTTACACGATTCCGGCTAAACCAATACTCCAATTGCAATGGAATTTTATGGAGGCCTTCGAAATCTTTGAACTTAAAACTGCCACGTTTTTGAGCGCAATCGAAAAATTATTTCTTCATAAGAACCGCAATTTTACTTTTTTTTTCGATTTTTAAAAACATTCTTCGACTTATAACACCTACATGCTTTATCCGAATGTAATGATTTTTTCACAGAATCTTTTATTTATGAATTAATATATTCGTGTGAAATTTTTGCGTAATCGAAAAATGATTTCTCATGAAAATCGCAGTTTTAAGATTTTTTCAATTTTTTTAAATTTCTTCGACTTATAATACCTACATGCTTTATCCGATTGTAATGATTTGTTTACAGAACCTTTATTTTATGATTTGATATATTCGTGTAAAATTTGAGTGGAATCGAAAAATTGTTTTTCATGATAATAGCAATTTTACTATTTAAAAAAAAAAAAAAACTCCGACTTATAACACCAACATGCCTTATCCGATTGTAATTATTTTTTCATAGAACCTTTATTTTATGAATTTATATACTCGTGGGAAATTTGAGAGCAATCAAAAAAATTTTTTCATGAAAATCACAATTTTACGCTTTTCATTCGTTTTAAAACAATTACGCTCATCCAACAACGCGCCTGAAAAAGCGTTTGCAAAGCTTCCTAGTATAAATATTTATTTTCTATAAAACCGTTGACGGCAGTTGCTTTTCCGTATTCTGAAAGTGATCTCTAGTAGTGTATTGTTCTTTTTTTTTGCAAATAATTTGTGTTCCGTTTCAGAGAGCTGGTCCAAAATATTTCCTCTACGTCTTTAGAATTGGTCAAATGTATTTTTAATGTTCTTCATAGTAAGTATTTTATTTTATATTTTTGTGGCACAGATCCAAAATTAACTAACTACCTTTACTTTCATTATGGGGTGACCAATGACTTTTTGAAACTATATTGTCTATTGACATTGGAAAACGTGATATTATTGTGTGTAGTTCTGTGACTGAGTGGGAAGACTGTAATACGAATTTATTTTTTTATTTATCAATTGTTTAACTTTTACATTATTGTTTATTCCAATGTGTTATGGATGCTTGAGAAAGGAGACGGAGCTCTCCGAAATATCGTGATTAATAAGTAAGTAACCCAGGTTATAGCTCAGTTTGTGATTTTTATAATATATATCCGGGTTAATGAGTTGTCATATTTTAAAACCATTGAATATTTTTTTGGTGCAATATAATTATGTTTCTAATAAGTTCATAATTATCATCTAGGTGCCGGTTAGGGCGCCGCAGCCAAACCGCTGTGCGCAACACACTAAGGCACCTTATACAGCAAGCAGATTTGAGATGGTTTCGAGGTGTCACCCGAAATGCCAAGCTTACGTACCCTCTTACATTTTCGCAATCTTGATACATTAATTCACTTTGCTCTGAGACTGCATCCTTTCAAAGCTTGGCAAAATAAATTTGCACGAACTTTTACATTTAAAACAATAGTTGCAAATAAAATTTTGCCACACTTTGCAAGGATACAGTCACAGGGCAAAGTGAATTTATGTATTAAGATTGCGGAATTGTAGGAGGGGAGGGTACATAAGCTTGTTATTTATTTTAGATCACATTGCTTTTGATTGTGAATGGTTTGGCTGTATTTTTACAAGTTTTTTGTTATGTGTGGTAAATGGTAATTATATACACTTAAAAATATAATACCTGATAATCATTAATATATTTTATATTTTCTTACAGGACTAAACAAATATATTTGTGTTTTCAAAATTTTTCAATACAAAGTTTAGGTACTATTTATTTTTCTCAGTCCTATTCACTTCACGATTGTTATTAACAAATTATAACTCTGAAAATGTATTTAAATTAAAGGTTGGATGGGAGAAAAGGTTAAGCTGGCCTTAATCCCGCCTGGAAAATAAAGACGATTATCTATCTACTCTACAAAAGCACCCTTTTTTCCTAGTCGCAGGATTTGTAATAAATAGCCCTTAGTTTTTTTTTCCAGGAATGAGCAAACCTTTATTTGGAACGTTGGTATATTGTTTGTGGTATTTCGTATTTTGTTTGTGTTTGTGTCCATAAATATGGGTATTACCAGTGTCCATGAGCATCCTTCATCATGAAATGTCTAGATAAAACATTCACAGAGATTGTCATCTTTTGTGTGTTTTGTCCTGGACAATTTTATTAAACTGAGTGATTACTCATGTGATATTTCCTAAAATGATCGTTTTTTTTCAGGGTAATATTTTTATTGGTTCCTTCAAATTTTCATTATTTTCATTCTCAAAAAAAAATATGTAAGTTTATGTGTTATGGATGTTTAACACATACTTTAAATTTTGAAATTGGTAGATAAACCCAACATTTTGACCGAGGACTGGTTTGTGACCTCTATTTACTGATTTAATGAACCGCTCTAATACTTTGTTACTAAAATCTACCCCTATGAGCATAAGATTGCTGGGACTGAGTCATACAAAATAGTTGATGTGCAATTGAATACATTCTGTCATCAATAAACCTATTTTGTCAACTATTTAGTGACAATATTCATATTCAATAAATTGAATTTAGGCAATTTTAACCATTCCAGTCTCATTGTACTCATGCTCCACTCATGGACGACAATTTGGGATTTTATGTTGGGAAAATATGACATTTTGTTTGCAGTGATTCTTGTTGTATTTACATATGATAATGATAACAATTGTGTTTTTTGTGGTATCAACTGGGTTTCAAGAAAATACCTGGGTGTAATAAGATCTTTAAGAGTCTTCACGAGACAAACATGAACTCCGCATGCTCGTCCGCACTCAAATTAAGATGTACAACGCTCTTGAGAAAAATTTAAACTACATACGAGAATTCTAAAATTCACATGACACAGATATTTTTATGCAGAACAACATACAACAAACAGTATTTCTATATGTAATTTACCCTACTATACACCATTTTTAAGCGTTAAGTCAACACGACGGGAGAAACCTCTTCTTGTTCCCGTTGCGTCGACATTATGCGTAACCATGGTGATTATTACATACATTAATTATGTTTGTTCTATTTTATTCAGCATATAAATAACTGTATCATGTGCATTTTAGAATTCTCGTATGTAGTTTCAATTTTTCTCTAGAGTGTTGTGCATCTTAATTTGAGTGCCTACGAGCGTGCCGTGTAAAAAAAAGGATTTAATTTAGAATAAATTATTCTAGGTGTTGATTGTTTACTGTAAATTAATTTGATCTCAAATTTTCAATAGAATGCATAACAAAAATCCCTTAAAGCTCTTAATGATTGTGACAATTATGTTAGTGAAAATTACGTTATACAAGAATAATTCAAATTTTGAAATTTGACATTTAATAATATTTTGCTTTCAGCTGCTACAAAAATACGGTTCTGCACATGGATTTAACACATCTTTTGTTTCAGACATAGAAATCGATTGGGCCCCCGTTCTTCAGGGCTTTGAGAACTTCATGATGCCATCACCATTTACGTGTACAGTCTGCAGCAAAAGCTACACGCTCAAGAGGAACCTACTACGCCACACTGCCAATGAGTGCGGCAAGAGACGAAACTATCAGTGCACCTTGTGCCCTACTCGCTTCACGCAGAAAGGATCAATTAAACATCATATGAATAGTTTCCACAAAGATTTTATCGGGATATAATAATTTATTTATCATAATGACTTCATGTGTTATTCAAGTGCGCTCCTGGGTTTGAGTTTCATGTTCTAAATGTTTGAATATATTTTTACATTTTACTTTACAACATTCAAGTAACCTACACGTTTGTCTAATCTGATCTATGTAACCTTCCTTTTTATAAGAATCGATTATTACTCAATTATACGTGTGTAAGATTAATATTTCTTCAATACCCTTGTTCAACATTTTTTAAAGAGACAATCCACATTTATGTAAGTTATGTGTGTTGTAACATTCAAACCCTGATGACAGCAGCCCGGCTTGGACGGAACGCACATTAATTACATTTATTATTTCCCAACTAACTCATTTGGTCTGCACACAACTCATAAATAATACTCACACCCTAACAAATCTACTTGCTTTCCGTCCTACCTGTTTTCGGAGACGTTCTCGTGTTTTTAGACCCAAAAGTACAAACCGATGTTATTGAGGTGATAGAACCATTTAGGAGATTGGCTACAATTAGCGTAAACGTCTAAGTTTTCACTCCTGTTCACTATTGACAGTTGTTATAACAATGTTTACAGTACTCTCCTACCTATCGAGCTCGATCTTATAAATTTGACTTAAAATTGAAAATGAAAATTCCTTCTGTTGTCTGAATATACTGAACCCAAAAACAAACTTACTGTTATAACTAACTTTATTAAGAAATAATGTCATTTCATTTGTCATGTACTCATCCATTAACCGTATAATCACGACGATGATGCCGAATATTTCGTCGACACTGACGTCATGTAGTTACGAAGGTTATCAAAGGAATAATCCACTACCAATGGTGATCACACTCCCTGAAGTCGATGACGATTCTACTCTCTGAAAACCACAGACGATTTAGCTCCCTGAAGTTGTTGATGGATGGGTGACTCAATCGAGGTTGTACCCTATTACTGGGTTACTCATCCACTCAGTTCATTCTGTTCTTATACTAAGAGGTGATGCTAACGAACTTCGATGTCTCGTATTAAGACATTGATAATACGTGAGTTGTCGAGGTCGATTGCTTTTATTTCTTTGTATGATAAAATAATCAAAATTTCAAAGTAAACTTTCCCGAACACACTTTCACTGATAAGCACTTTAGCACTCTGCGTTTACCGTGTACTACGCACGAAGCCTCGTAAACTCTACACGTTACCAACGGAACACCATCCTCTGCGTGGCAGTCAGCGTTGCCCCCACAAGTCAACTCCACTCACGACCCGACGAGTCACACGGCCGCACGTCCACACTTGGACTCCACAAAATGACAACGGTCTCAAGAAAACTCTCAGCACCACAAATTTACAGTGATCACAAGCCGGTTTATCCTCAGGCTCCACATATTCCACGTAAACAGTCACATCTACACAATGTCACGGTAAAAGAATATTTCTCTCACACATTACTTTATCCCAGGGACTTACGCCCTTTGGTCACAAAACATTTCTACCTGACTACAGTTTGTGTCATCATAAGAGTGCAGCGACGTCAAAGAGGACGCCCATCTATTTTCAAACCGCCTGAAGCATTCTAGTTCTGGATCTAATTCGAAAACAAGCTCTCGACGGTCCTATAATCTTGAAGTTAATCAGTTGTCCCAGCTAACACTAATGAAAATAATTAGTATTATTTATCATCTACCGTTTGAGATACATGTTTAAATGACATTGGAATAAAAGGAGTTATTTACTAGACCCTTATTATATTAAAGATGTAAATTTTAGTATGCAAATGTGCTTTTTCAAAGGTTTAGAGCAGGTTGCCCTTCCGTACATTGAAAGTGTTCTCACTTAAAATCCCCAATAAATTGTATTTGCCAATATTTTAAAATTCAAAGTATTTTTTATAATTTAACAAACACTTGACTAAACATAGAATTATTGCTAGTAAATACCAGATAAATAACTGTATTGTTGAATTGTTCAGTTGTTATAGCATTATCTTGTAACTATTTGTTTCGTTCCTGGTTTAAATTGTAAAATGTACTTATTATTTTAGTCGCATATAAACAAATAAGGGCAGTCTAAAATAAAAATATATGAGTTAAATTGAGAAAAAAATCTCTTGATTGCTTGTAAAATAAATTGTATCCCGAATTTAGAGATTATACACAAAAACCAATTCCCAAAGCTTTTAATGATTGTGAAACTTTACCTTGCATTACTTGTGTGGTGTGTTTAATCAAGGAGGAATGAATAATATAAGGAGAGATCATGCATGCACTATTTGTGGCTGTACAAATGAAAGTGGCCGTTTTGAACGTCTATGATCGATTTTTTCGCAGTATTTGCTACTTCTCGTTACATGCCGCCCAATATGGCGGCTACCATTGGCGGCCGCCATGGTTTTGGTGATTAAAATGGCACATTCAAATTTTAAAAATATTTTGCATTTCAGCTGCTACAAAAATACGGTTCTGCACATGGATTTACACATGTTTCGTTTCAGACATTGAAACCGATTGGTCCCCCGTTCTTCAGGGCTTTGAAACTTCATGTCGCGGTCATCGCCGTTTACGTGTACAGTCTGCAGCAAAAGCTACACGCTCAAGAGGAACCTACTACGCCACACTGCCAACGAGTGCGGCAAGAGACGGAACTATCGGTGCACCTTGTGCCCTACACGCTTCACGCGGAAAGGATCAATTAAACATCACATGAATCGTTGCCACAAAGACGTCATTGAGAAATAATATGAATATATTTACTCTGATGACTTCACGTGCTATTCAAGTACATTACTTTACTCTACGCAGCCACCACTTTCATGGTTTATATTTTTCGAATTTATGAATAATTTTGTGGAACAGGTCGGGTGGACGCAGGGTTTTACACAAAAGGAATAACAAGACTTGTTCAATGAATACTCTTTACGTTTTAATAATGCACCAGACCCCTGTTGTCA
>JAMZAV010012296.1:0-18814 GCA_024449915.1 Sweltsa coloradensis | reverse complement strand
TACGTCATTCTCTAACTGTCATTTCTTGTTTAGATTTTTCAACTATTATAATGATACCATAAACAAGAGCAGTGCAAAACCGCAGTATATACGCAGTATTACACCGTATAAAGGTATAATTAAAATCGTAGACTAGACCATCCTACTTTATTCTAACTTACGATATGTGTATGCTTAACGTAGGCCTAAGCCGTATGGTCGGGAATAAGGCACAGAGCATGGCTCTGCTAATTGTAAAAGACAGGAAAGAGTAAGTCCATCTCGGCAACATCAGCTGGTTAGTATAAAGATAAGTATATATTACTCCCCGAAAAGATGCGACCACTGCAGTCGTCGCCGGGGACTTCTACCCCTTCCCCGACGACTTCCTTGACGACGACGACCTATGATAATACGAACGATGCCAAAGACGATGACGACCACGACGTGAGAACCCCCTTTTTTCTTTCACAGCTATCCGAGGCTTGTTCTGACCAGCATAGGATTTTCTCTCCTATATCACTAGGCTAGAGTGGCGCATTATAACCGAACGGTTACGCGCCCTGAAACCAAATAAACTAAAAAACATTTTCTCTGTTCACCTATAGGCCTAAATTGTCTTTAATTTTTCATAAGCCTACATTGACGCTGGAGGTAATCGTAGGTCTACACTAGCTGGCCGTCCCATTTAGCTTGGCGTGTATCAGTTGAACAAGAGTCCCATTTAGCCTGGCGTGTATCAGTTGAACAAGAGTATGCGACCACAAATATTTGTGCAATGATTATACTAGGGAAACGCCAAAGTCGTAGATAGATGAGTGAGTGAGCCATGTGTTGAGTACCCGGGAACATTTGCATTTAAGTTTGATGATAGTAATTATATAGGTTGGCCTATAATTAATAGGGTTTTGAGTTGAGTTGGTTTAAGGGCGCGTCAACTGTAAGGCCATAATGCGCCACTCTAGCCAATAATAGGCTAGGGAGGTCTTAGGTAGGAGGAGGAAAGGGAACGTTACCAGTACTCACAACTAGCTCACTCACTGCTCGGTCGTTAACAACGACTTTGGCGTTTCCCTAGTTTTAAACGAGTGAGCGTAGCGAACGGAGTGATCTCCATTCAACTTAAATGGCGGTCAATCGTTAGTCTGCGTGCGTGTGTATGGTGAGTGTGTGTGTGTGTGTGTTACGTTGAAAAATCAGCCGAATGGCTGAACAGATTGCGCTGAAATTTTAAACAGACATCCGGTACGAGTTTATTGAGAACTGCTAACAAAATCAGCAAGATTCATTGCCATTTAAACCTACAAGAAATAATAAACTGAAAAATAGACTTCCAATGTTTAGAAATTATTTTAACGTCAATGTTTTAGATTTTGAAAGATATTTTTTGTTTGTCATTCGCCTGGCCGTGAAATGCCGTGCCCATGCAAGGTCAGTCGAATGTTGCATGTCAAGGTACCCCCAAATTCCGCTCGTAGATTGAGTAAACCTTGCAATATTTTCACGTATTTCGTACTGGCTATGTTTACCATAGAAGGCCCTATTGCCACAGATGATGGACTACACTGCGTTATATGCATTTCAAAACATGTTTAATTATTTTTGAAATACAATCTAGAAATTACAAAATCTTTCCCGACCAGGGGATTGAACCCACTTCTTTCACATTTTGGCTACAGGGCGCCTTAGCCAACTAGACTAGGAAACGCTAAAGTCGTAGTTAGACGAGTGAGCGAGTCATGTGGTGAGTACCCGGGAACATTTGCATTTAAGTTTGATAATTATATTCGCATAAATAATAGTTTTTTAAAGTTTAGTTGGTATACGGGGACGGGCGCGTCAACTGTAAGGTCATAATGCGCCTCTCTAGCCTATGATAGGCTAGGTAGGCCTAAGGTAGGGGGAATAACAGTAATGTAACCGGGCACTCAACACATGGCTCACTCACTCACTCGTTTAACAATGACTTTGGCGTTTTCCCTAGTAAATTGTATCAGATGTAGTTTTGCTTCCTTTCCCTCCTTACCAAGGTTTTAAAAAAATTCTGGATAGATTAAAATCCACTCCAGGGCCCACGATTCATGTACATTTATCCCGGGTAAAAGTGGTAAAGGACGGTATAATGCAGGACATGGCAGGATAAGGCCTGGTTAAGTCTGAGCAACTCTCATCATCAGAAATTTTTCAATCCAACAACAAGTACAACAAATGTTTTTTTCCACTGGCATTCCACAGCCATGTAAATCAGCAGATTTGCAAAAGAACACTAAAAATTTGCTCCATCTTTTGTTTTACATTTTTATTTACTGACAGAAGATTGCGTGAGATCATTAAAAGAAAAGAAAAGGCGTATTATTGCCGTAAATTTTGGAATAGCCTAGGACTATCATACTATTGTTCATCTGCATAAGGCTTTTAGTAATCAAAACTAGTTATTTGTGCGGGATGTGTGTCAAAACAAGGTCGTGCAGGCCTAGGGTTGCCTAGGAGAGGCCAAGGGCTTGTCAAACGTGTTATGTTCGTATTAATTTTATCTAGTCCTATAGCCTAATCGAACTTTAGGCCTACACTGTTGTTTATGAATAATTTTCTACATCTGGGCCTAGGCCCGAGACGGTTTCTGATTTGTTTTATGAGAGTAATGAAAACTTTTCCTCGTTTTACACATAGACGCAAAATTTAAAATGTCCGCCATCTGTTTACATATTTTCTTATCCCCGTGGCGAGGCGGGATAAGTCTTCATGAATTGGATTCGGAGTTATACCGCACTTATACCACCTAACTCTGCTTATACCGGAATAAAAATGTACATGAATCGGGGCCCAGGTGATTTCTTGTTCTTAAGCGTGTTGGGTTCATGGTGGTTGGTGTGGAGGACCACTTTACTTTTGCAAGGATATTTTATTTTACATCATTCTGTATGGTGTAGACTGTTCCACAGGTCTGGCCCACATTGCTGAGTGTACCATAAGTAGATACAAATAAAACACTTTAGCAATGCATTTTATAGTAAAAAGTTATTTATTGATTGGAAAATGAAATCCTTTCAACTGGTCTGAATGGCATAGGACCCAATTAGGGCGGAAGTGACGTTTTTTAAATGCCTGCTATGGGAGAGCAGCACTGGCATGCTAATGTTAGGGCCTATCATTAGTTTTGAGACAATTTTTGCAAAATTACTGCAACCATTGTTACAATAAAATCAAATAGGCCTATTAACTTTGTACATGACTCGAATGTCACGGTTTTCCACGGAACGTTTAATGGATGGATGACAAGAGAGATAGGCCTTGCTTGATAGCTGTCACTTGCTTTTGTTTGTCCGAAGTAATCTGATCACCGCCGTCTGGATGTATGTAAAGGTTGTCATCCAGACGGCGGTGAACCTGATGTTTGTCCGAAATTTCATTGTTGTAACGCAACAATCGATAACCAAAAATTGATCGGCATCCAAAAAAGGTTTTAATCACCGCCTGCTCGAATGGGATGAACCCAAATAGACTGCCTGTTTTGTGAGCCAACATTTCGGTCCTAATCACAGTCGATGAAAGAAGATTTTTGCGCCGTAACTAGCACGCTCTGTTGAGTATATGAAGAAACATGACAGGTTTTGTTTACCGACACACAGTCACACACACACAAACAGTTACAACCAGAGATCTTAGATAAAGGTTTTTAGTTGGAGCTTCTTTGCAACTTCAAATTGTTTGACGCAAAAAGGCGCAAAAAGGCGCCGTAGCTGGCGCTTTCTTGCGTAATTCTTACAAAGCTCTGTCTTTTTGTTGTACAATATTTAACATGGGAAAATGACTCACAAAACAGGCAGTCTATTTGGGTCCATCCCATTCGAGCAGGCGGTGGTTTTAATATAAGCCTTTTACAGATATATAATCAACCTACAATGTGTACAAGAAGCAAGTCTTTGGGCCACTAGATATTTTACATTCTATCGTTAAGAGTATTTGGTAATTTCCATAGCATAGTGTGACCAGACATCCCGGTTCAAGTTAAAGTTTTTATTGATCCGTTGATTTATACAGGGTACAAAATACGGTTTTCAGGTACCTGTCCCCGGTGTCCCGTGAGACACCACCTGGAGTAGTCCCGGTTTTTTCCCTCATATTATGGCGGGTTTTTTTAATTTTACCATCATTTTATGATTTTTAAATTTCTATCTTGTTTCATTTTGTAATACTAGGAAGCTTCGCAAGCGCTTTTTCAGAGGCTTTTTTGGGTGAGCGTAATTGTTTAAGGGGTTGTTTCACTGAAATGGTATGAAACCAGCAATTTTGCTTTATTATTGTTTTAAATTGTTTTTTAAGTTTACTTTTTTATTTATTGACTACATAAATTTATTTTATGCTAAAATAATGCTAAAAGCATTAAATGAATTTTTTTCTTGAGCGCTGCATGCTATTTTGCATGGGAAAATGGCTTACCGGTGCTGATATTAAGCCTAATCTAGGGCTGTATAGAGTGTTATTCATAACAATTTTAGTCAATTTTAAAGAAGCCTAGATTAACAGGTTATAAAGACCCAGTGAATTCATGTTAAATAAATAAACTGAACCTTAGGGGATGTTATACTCAAATTTTTACCAAAAAACAACATAAATAAACATTACATGAGCACTATTTCTCAAACTTTATTCTAGCACAATTGCTAACATTAATTTCCTACTTCTTCTACAGTTTTTAAGATAAAAGGATAATTTCTTTTTTAATGTGCTCAAAACTCTTATTCTGACAAATTCACCAGAAACTTTTTTTGATGAGATTTATAGTTTTTTAATTAAATATGGGAAATATAGATTTGTTACAAAAAACGACATTTTCCAACATTGCAAAGGAAAAAACTGAGACTATACGGCCTCTCTCTGAGTGGACTTAGGTTTTTGGCAATGGTCATTTGAAGATGGATTCTTATCTTGAAGTCGATGCCGTTGGTCATGAAAGGAGAGCTGTGTAAATTCTCATGAGCTGGTTCGAGGCTACTACTGAGCAACTGGTTTAAATGTGTAAACCATGTATAAACTAATTAAATACTAATAATACAGAACGGGTTTGATTTAAATCAGAAACTAAGAAAATTTTCATTGATTTCATAAAAAAAATCATGTGATTTCACTTAAGTATAACAGTTTTTAATATAAATCTATGTCAATATATTTTATTAAATTTCTAGAAAATGCCAAGGTCATTTTTCGTCATTTTCGCATTTAGCGTCCCCCGGGACTTTGTTTTTACCTATTTTCTTTTATGACGCTGGGGTGCTGTCTTTGATTGGTTATCAAAATACGATCGTATTTGGATTTTTGAAAGCGGCGTCTGTCGCAGTGTGTCGTGGAAGCTTTGGGGGACAATTTGGAAAAAGGGTCTTGTGCGGGGCGATTTTAGACGTTGCTTAAAACTTGAGAAAGTAACAGGAAAAACATTTTGGTTGAACCCGTTTTTAAAAACCCGCAAAAGTGATATCAAAAACGAACGCATCTCCCAAGAAAAAATCAAAAAATCAACGGAAACAAACCCAAATCGGGTACTTTTAAAAGGGCAGCCCCCCCGGGTACGTGAGAAAAACAAATTTTTTTTGCATGCTTAAACATATTAAAAACCCCGGACTTTTAAAAACCATCATCCCAAAGGGGGGTTAAACCTTTCCCGTTCTGGCCGAGATTTTATTGGGGGGTTTTAAAGAACCGAGAAAGTTTTTAAATTCGCGTGCCTGGATTTTAGGACGCGATAAACGCACCCAAGGTTTGGGGGTCGATAAACAAAAACGATTAAAATTTAAAAAAAGGAAATCGTGAGGATAATATTGTCTATGAACCAAATTAGGAACAATAAGGGAACTTTAAATTACCATTCGATATCAGGGGCCGAAGCTTAGTTTTTTATGTAAATTGGTTTTAAAATCCGTATGCAGTTTGTTGAAGAAAAAAAGGGCGAATTTTAATTGCAAAAGCTTAGGATAAATCAAAAATAAAACTGGGAAATATTCGTGAGTGCCTGAGCCAAAACGTCGAACGAGTGCTTTGGGTAAAAAGACGGGTAAGACAAAAACTGAGCCGAAAAAATAGCGTTTTTACTTTTGAACGTCTGACATTTTTACCGTGTGATTTAAGGAAAAACTTGGTTTTTTTATTTGGAATGCTGATATCGGGCAAGTTGAAATTAAAAACATACGATCGAGTTGAGTTTTTCGCCGAAAATATCGTTTTTATCACCGCTAAAACATTATCGGGGAAAGTTGAACTCAGAGTATCACGGGGGGATCAACTCAAGACGGATTTTCAAAAAAAGACTACATCGTCTACAAATCGCAGCAAGTTCGGAAAATTACACGTCGGACTTCTTCCGTCAAAAGGGGTTTCGATGGAGCCCCATGATCATTTGTGATGATTTTTAAAAATTAAGTTTTATTACCAATTTTAATTTCCAAATTTTGGGAACTTTACTGTTGTCCATAAACCCAAAGAGATTTTTTAGGGATTTTCCTTTCGTTTTTTAGACACATACGATATTTGGGGTTTGAAATGTATTCCTTGTCAAATAAAGGAAATTCTTTTGTGCCCATGCTTCCCGTTCGGGTTTTTTAACTTTGAACCTTTTGATTGTCGTTGTAAATTCATCCTAGATCTAAAATAATTTTTTTGTTTTCAGAGATGTTTGTCTTCGCGTTGTACTTTTCTAAATTTTTGGGGGTCTTGGTGATTTAGGAGGTGTTTGGGTTAGAAACTTTAGCTTGAGTCCCAGGTTCCGCCTAGGTAAAGAAATCATTCAATTTTGAGTGATTTTTTTAGTCTTGATCATTGTTTTTTTCTTAATTAAAATTTTTTTCTTCCAAGTAGATCAAAATCGTGTTTTTTACTTTTTAAATTTGGGGACCCATCGCCGATATTTTTTGTTTTATTAAATGTTATTTTTTCGAATTTAACTATTTAGTGAAGTATCCAACGAGAGCTTTCGTTCCTGGGGGGGTGGTTCCTTGGGGTTAATTTTCGAACCAACGTGGAAGGCTTTACAATTTTACTATTTGTCCGAGATTAAGGGCTTATAATTTTTCTTTTGTTTACGGTTTTTTTAGTGGGACGTTATCACATTTTACGTATTCAAGAGAGATTTTTCTTTTATAATTAAATTCGTGGGTTAAGGCCTAGGTTGAGTAAAAAGGAAAAAACAAAATCAATTTATTCGAGAAAAAAAGGGACAGTGTATGCAGGCTTAGCGGTTTTTTTAAAACCCCAGGAAGGGGTGGAGGGATTTGTCTTTCTGAATCTCGGCCACTCGTTGTGAATGTTGGTGGGGGGGGTGGAAATCACGGGTTTTTTAAATTTAGTTTCAGAAAAGGAAAAGGTTAATTTGATGAAGGGAGAGTGTCAACCAATGATATACGGATAGCGATTTTAACATTGGCGACCAAGGTAATGGTAATCATGAAAATCTCGTAACAAAGGTATGATTACCTTGCCGGGGTTTGGAAGACGGTACACTTTGATCTCCCGAGGGGGGAAAGGTTTTTTGAGGGGGGGGGAGGGATGGCATTGTTGGAAGCTGAAACCCCGCAATCGGGGAGGGGAAGTTATCAGCTGCGTCGAACAGTCTAGCAAAAGGGATTCAAGGTCGCACCCGAAAAAGCGAGATTGCGTCCGGCAAACAAAAATAGTAATCAGCATAGAGAAATGATGCGTTTTCATGGAGGGGGTGGCGAGTCAGAGAATCTGAAAACTAGAGAGGGAAAGCCGATAAAAAGGAATTGGCGAGTCGATGAATCTGATAAACTAAAAGGGAAAGCCCCCTAAAAAAATTGGCAAGTCATTAAAAATTTAAATTAGAAAAGAGGAGGGAAAACAAACAAAATGGATGTTTGTCGGCTAGGGTAGATTGGTTGTAAAAAAAAAATAGAAAAGTAAAGGATTGGATAAAAGAACGTCTGACGACAACACAGAACTTGATAGTCGGGTGCGAAATGAAAAAAAGTAAAAACAACCAAAAGGGGGTTGAGATGGTAGGGGGGGTTGGTTTAAACACTGAAATATTCCTAGGGGAAGGGGAAAAAGATACCATTGGAAGCAAGTTTTTGTGGGGTGAGTATACGTCCCAGAGGGGCAGGAAAATAAAAGATAGACAATTTTCGGGTTAAATAAAGGGAAATAAAGCCTGTGTGAAAATAAGAAGGGGGAAAGGTACAGTTGGGTAAGGGATCAAGGGGAAAAAAATGTCCGAAAAATTTTTGGGTTAGGCAAAAAAAATTCACGTTGCTAAGGGGGGTTTTTGAACATCCCCAAAAGGGGGGAGTATTGGGGCTTGATAGAGAAAAGAACCGAAAAAGGAAAGACGCGATTTAAAAAGTTGATGTTTGGCTCCCAAGGAAAAAAGAAAATATATAATGGAAACAACAGAGTCGTACGGTTGAGTAGGGGGGGTGTTTTTTAAAAAACATGCGTAAAAGCGAGCTGGGCCCAAAAGTTGAAAAAATATTTAGGGGGGGGGGTAATCTCCCAGACGAAAATAAAAGAATTAAACTGTAAATGCATTATTATCGGCGTAGCAACTGTAACCGAAGTGCATAAAATACAAACTGAGTCAATGCATAGTTTGTTGGGTTTTTGGGGGGTGACTTTGTAAATCACCAATGGAACTATAGTGAGTCTTTCGACACTTTTGTACCGGTTTTTTAGAACAATGACGATTTTTTTTAACGGATTTGTCCTCTAAGAAGGTTTTAAAAAAAAAATTAAGCCCCCATGCCCCTCGCGAAATTTGTGGGCATACCCGCCAGGGCCCAAAATCAAATATGGCGGCCGTTTACCACATCTGACACTAATCTTTGCAATGGTTTGGGCCTAGGGTATCGCGGTAGTATGTGGTTTTTATGGTTTGAGGGTCGGGGAAATTCGTTTCTGAAGTCGGTTTGGCGATTAGAACCCATTTTTTAAAGCTTTGAATCCAAGATGGCCGTCGTTTTGCAGCTTGGAATAGCCAGTTTCTCGAAATGAAAGTAGAACTTTCATATAAGACTCGAATGAAAGCCCTTTCACATAATTTTGAATAATTGACAGAAGAGCTCTCAGATAGGGGCTCATAAAACTAATAATTGGTCAAAACTTCAATAATAATACGAAAATATGTGCTCCTTTATAGCAAATTTAGCGATTTTCTAAAGTGCTGTGATAAGAGTGGCTATGGCACATAAATTTGAGAGACAATGACGATTTCTAAAACGGATTTGTCCTCTAAGAAGGTTTTATAAAAAATTTAGCCCCCATGCCCCTCGCGAAATTTGTGGGCATACCCCGCCAGGGCCCAAAACCCAATATGGCGGCCGTTTACCACATTGACACTACTTGCAATGTTTTAGCCTAGAGTATCGAGTAGTATGTGGTTTTATGGTTTTTGAGGGTCGAGGAAATTCGTTTCTAAAGTCGGTTTGGCGATTAGACCCTTTTTTTAAAGCTTTGAATCCCAAGATGGCCGTCGATTTGCAGCTTGGAATAGCCAGTTTCTCGAAATCGTAGTAGAATTTTCATATAAGATCGAATGAAAGCCTGTTCACAAAAATTTTGAAATAATTGACAGAAGAGTCTCAGATAGTGCTAGAAAATCTAATAATTGGTCAAAACTTCAATAATAATACGAAAATATGTGCTCCTTTTATAGACAATTTAGCGATTTTCTAAAGTGCTGTGATAAGAGGGGGCTATGGCACATGAATTGAGAGACAATGAGGGATTTCTCAACGGATTGTCCTCTAAAAAGGTTTTAAAAAAATTTAGCCCCCATGCCCCGCGAAAGTGTGGGCATCCCCCCCCGCCAGGGCCCAAATCCAATATGGCGGCCGTTTACCACATCTGACATTTATCTTTGCAATGGTTTAGCCTAGAGTATCGCGTAGTATGTGGTTTTTATGGTTTTGAGGGTCGAGGAATTCGTTTCTGAAGTCGGTTTGGCGATTAGACCCATTTTTAAAGCTTTGAATCAAGATGGCCGTCGATTTGCAGCTTGGAATAGCCAGTTTCTCGAAATCGTAGTAGAACTTTCATATAAGACTCGAATGAAAGCCCTGTTCAAGTAATTTTGAATAATTGACAGTAGAGCTATGACTTCTTTTTTTGAAGCACAACTTTCACAATAACATCTCTTAATTAGATACAACATTAGTGCAATCACTACATTCACCATTACTGTTCGTCTGAATCTGTTGACTCCCCACACCCCACTTTTTTCATCATCGCTGCCACTATCTTCACCTCTGTCATCTGGACAACCACGAGTTTTGAGCTGCTGGGGCAAGGGGGGTAGGGTGTGGCGCAACTGGTCGGCACTTCCATTTAGAATTTCCCAGCCATGACCAATGGGGGACGGATGATCTAGCAGCTCGTAATGGAGCTGGAATACACAATGTAATTCGTCCTTTGCACATGGAGATCCAACGAGTCGTCATCAGGTGGGAGTCGGGAAACGTACTCTTGTTCTTCATTTTGTGCCACTTCGAAGCTCTGGCTTGCGCGCAGGTAGCATCTGCGGGTTTCAGCATAGACTTTTGAGAGGACAAATGCTTCATATTTGGGTCTGACTTCGTCCTCTAGCTCCAGACTTTCACCTACTCTTACAAGAAGCTCTCTGGCCTCTGAGTCATTGATTAATTTCTGCAATATTTGTTTTTTGCCATGCCCATAGAACCCTGATGTGTGGTCACTGCCTGTAATGACATGTAGAGGGATGATGACATCGGCGACTCTGCTGACAGTTTGGGCATTTCAGTTGATCATTGAATGCTTGCGTTTTATCAGCAGGTCTCCTCTGAATTGTTGTGAGACATAAGCTGCTTGTACTATACATCTGTGTCCTCGCTGTCTAGAACAACTGCCCCAGTATAATTCCCAGCTCTTAAATTGGCATACGTTGAAAGCAGCATTGTGTCTGCTTCTGGATGCTTTAAAACGTACTCATCGCTCGCACACCAGTGCTCAGGTTAGTTGACGTATTTGTCTTTTACAATTAAAGACACCAACTCCGAAGCTGACCAATTTTTGTTTTCATCTGTTCCTTCACAAGTCTCTGCAGTCTGACCTTATTTCCCCGAATTGACCATGAGCTTATTGAATTCAGAAGCTTCTGGAAACGGGTCTTCAGGCTTAGGGAAAACATTTGGGATTTGTAGATGTTTTGCTTGCCAGTCGATCGTTTCTCATCATCCTTGATGCTAAAGGGAAGGTCTTACTTGTTCGTCTAAGAGTAAGATGAGGGCGTGCATCAGCGTGGCGTGAGAGAATTATCGAGCAATATCTTATCAAGGTAGTCACTCCAGTGGTACCTCGACCGTCCCGTTTCTAGCCTCACGGTCCTCTGGTCTGGGGGTGGCTAATCGCCGATAATCCCCATATTACCAGGGCTGACTGATCCCGTGGTTCTCTGCAATTGGTTCTAAATTTAAATATATCTAGTAACTTGCTCTTCGCAGTCTTACGCATTGAACCATCGACATTGTAGATTGAGAGGCACTCCTCCCGTCACTTCCCTACAAGGGCTGTCTCAAGTTCAATTTTACCTTACAAAATTTTGATTATTATTGAAGTTTTGGGCCAATTATTAGATTTATGAGCACTATCTGAGAGCCTTTTTTCTGTCAATTTTTTCAAAATTATGTGAACAGGGCTTTCATTCGAGTCTTATATGAAAGTTCTACTACGATTTCGAGAAAACTGGCTATTCCAAGCTGCAAATCGACGGGCCCTCTTTGGGTTCAAAGCTTTAAAAATGGGTCTAATCGCCAAACCGACTTTAGAAACGAAATTCCTCGACCCTCAAAAAACCATAAAAACCACATACTACGCGATACTCTAGGCTAAACCATTGCAAAGATAGTGGCAGATGTGGTAAACGGCCCCCCATATTGGATTTTGGGCCCTGGCGGGGTATGCCACACTTTTGCGGGGGCATGGGGGCTTAAATTTTTTATATAAAACCTTCTTTGAGGACAAATCCGTGGGGAAATCGTCATTGTCTCTCAATTCATGTGCCATAGCCACTCTTATCACAGCACTTTAGAAAATCGCTAAATTGTCTATAAAAAAGGAGACATATTTTCGTATTATTATTGAAGTTTTGAACCAATATTAGATTTATGAGCACTATCTGAGAGCCCTTTTTGTCAATTATTCAAAATTATGTGAACAGGGCTTTCATTCGAGTCGTATATGAAAAATTCTACTCGATTTCGAGGAAACTGGCTATTCCAAGCTGCAAATGACGGCCATCTTGGATTCAAAGCTTTAAAAAATGGGTCTAATCGCCAAACCGAGTTCAGAAACGAATTCCTCGACCCTCAAAACCATTAAAAACCACATACTACGCGATACTCTAGGCTAAAACATTGCAAAAAATAGTGTCAGATGTGGGGTTTAAAAGGCCCCCATATTGGATTTTGGGCCCTGGCGGGGTATGCCCACACTTTCGCGAGGGGCATGGGGGCTAAAATTTTTTAAAAACCTTCTTAGAGGACAAATCCGTGTGAGAAATCGTTTTATTGTCTCTCAACGGTCACAAAAGTGTCGAAAATGACCCTTTCTACTAGCAAACCGAAGATGGCATCGTAGAAGTGTGTTAAAGACTTTTTGTAACACCCTGTAGTGTTAGTTTACGTTAGCGCAGGCGGTGTTTATGTTATCGGCTGGTTTGTTGTGAAGGACAGTATCGGTTTTATTTCCCTAGAGCGTACGCAAAGAAAAACGAACAAAAGAACAAGGTTTATTCTTTCATAATAGTTTCGAATACTTTCGCCAAACCACTGTTGTAAAGTGTCTTCTTGCATTATTGTGTTCTACTGAGGAAAGTTGTAAAAAGTTGGTACAGTTGTCTGTTGTACACGTATTGTTGTTCGTCGGGACCAGTTTTGGGTGACTTGTGGTGATGTTTGGAAGTTGATTTTTGCATCGTAATAGTCTTGTCATCAGTGGGAATGGGGGGCAGGTTGAGCGGCGATAGTTGAATTGAAAGTTAAATTTGGGATAGTTGAATTGAGGGAAAATTGGTGCCAGGAAACATGCGGCTTTAAATTTATAGTTGAATTTAAGTTGAATTGAAAGTTGAATGGAGTTGTTGCCAGGAAACAATGCGGCATGATTACAAAAAATGAAGAAAAGATTTAAAGTTCCGATGTAGGAAGTGAAAGATGAAACGTTGCAGGTACTCAGTGTTGTTTAGATGGTCACGGGTTGTGTTGCTTACAGTTCAGTTGTGGTTTGTGGTTTGGTGGGGTCAGGGGGGGTTTAAAAATTTGGAGAAAAACAATAAATAAATGAAAAAAAGTTGACAGAAAGGTTGAAAGAGGCAAATCAGCCATGTAGAAATGGTTGTTTGACAAGGTCGAGTTCTTTTGTTTGTTGTGGTTTGCTGGGTGTCAGGCACGCATCAGATTGTTTTGATTCAAAAGGTCGTTTCAAAGTGATGACAGGTGTTGTTTTTTTGATTGCAAATTCGTTTTGACACTTGTCAGGTGTTATTGGTTGGTGTTCTTTCGCCCGTGGGGTTTTGTTCCTACCATTTATCACTATTTGTTTGAAGTTAGTAGTTGTTTCATAGTAAAAAGATGTGTACTTTGTACGTTTGAACCAAGTGGGGTAATGAGGACTATACGGCCTCTCTCTGAGGGGGACTTAGGTCTTTTGGGCAATGGTCATTTGAAGTGGATTCTTATCTTAAAGGGTCGATGCCGTTGGTCAGTAAAAGGAGGAGCTGTGTATTCTCATGAGTTTGGTTCGAGGCTACTACTGAGGCAACTGGTTTAAATGTGAAAAACCAGTATAAACTAATTAAATACTAATAATACAGAACGGGTTTGATTTAAATCAGAAACTAAGAGAAAATTTCTTTTTGATTTCATAAAAAGAATCATGTGATTCACTTAAGTATAACAGTTTTAATATAAAATCTATGTCAATATATTTTTTTTAAAATTTCTAAAAAAATGCAAGGTCATATTTCGTCATTTTCGCATGTAAGCGTCACCCGGACATTTGTTTAGACCTAGTTCAGTTTAATGACGCTGTGTGCTGGTCTTTGATTGGTTATCATAACGCTACGATCGTATTTTTTTTGTTGAAAGCGGCGTCTGTCGGCAGTGTGTCGTGAGAGCTTTGGGACGTGAAGTTGGAAATCGGTCGTGTGCGTGGGCGTTTTTAGACGTTGCGTAAAACTTAGAGAAAGTGAACTAGGAAAGAAAACACTTTGGATATAGGAAACGCGTGTTAAAAACCCCGCGAAAGTGATAATCGAAAACGAACGGCGATCTGCCAAGAAGAAATACAAGAAATCAACGAGAACGATAACCAATCGAGGTACATTTTATAAGGCTAGCCCAGCCCAGGGATACGTGAGTAAACGAATTTTTTGCATGCTTTAAGAGCATATTAATAAACCTACGGACTTGATAAAAGACAGCATCGAAACCAGAAAGGGTTAGAACCATTCGATATCTGGACCGAGAGTTAGTTGTGGGGTTTTTAAAAAAACCGAGAAAGATTATATTCGCGTAGCCTGGAGTTTAGGACGCGGGTAACGCAAGCAAGGTTTGGTTCGTATTACAACGAAATACAGATTGAAATATTATAAAAAGGAAATCAGTTTAGGATAATATTGTCTATGAATCCAAATATAGGAACATATAAGGAACAGTTAATTACCATTCGAAAATTTATGGCCGAAGCTTAGTTTTTATGTAAATTGGGTTTTGAAATCCGTAAATGCAGGTTAGTTGAAGAATAAAATGGCGAATTTAATTGCAAAGAGCTTAGAGATAACATCAACAATAAGAACTCGGAATATTCGTGAGTGCCTGAGCCAGCAACGTCGAACGAAGTGCTTTGGTTTAAAAAAGACGGGTAAGAACAGAACTGAGCCGATAAAAGTAGGCGTGTTTACATTATTGAACGTCTGACAGTTTACCGTGTGAGATCAGGAAAAACTTGGTTGTTGGACTTGGAATGCTGATATCGGGCAAGTGTGAAACATTAAAAAACGTAAAGATCGGAGTTGAGTTATTCGCACGATAAAATATCGTATTTAAACACCGCTCAAACATTATCAAGGGAAAGTTGAACCCCAAGAGTAATCACAAGCCGGGATACGAACTCAAGACAGGATCTTCAATACAAAAACTACTATCGTCTACAAATACGCAGCAAGTTACGGAATTACACGTCGGACTTCTTCGACGTCCCTAAGGTTTCGATGGGAGTCATGATCCCTTTGTGATGAGTATTAAATTAAGTTTATTAACAATTATTATTCCATAAATTTTCGGGAAACTTTACTGTTGTCCATCAGACCAAGAGATATCTTAATTGGATATCCATTTCGCTTTTAGACATCAGTACTGATAGGTAGGGTTTGAAATGTATTCCTTGTCAATGAAGGGAAATTTCATTTGTGTCATGCAATATAGCCCTTCTGGTTTAAAATTATGAAACCGTTGATTGTCTGTTGTAATGTCATCCTAGATCTAGTATAAATTATAATTTGTATTTCAGAGATGTTTGTCTTCGCTGTTGTACGGTTTCTCAATTTTTGTGGGTCTTGGTGAGTTATAGGAGTGTGTTATAAAACTGGTTAAGTAACTTTAGACTTGAGTACCAGGTTCACGCCTAGGTAGAGTAATCATTCAAGTTTGAGTGATTTTAGTCTTGATCAGTTGTTTTATTCTTAATTAAATTTTTACTTCCAAGTGAGATCAGAAATCGTGTTTCACTTTAATTAGGCGAACCCATCGCCGAGTATGTTTTTGTTTATTAAATGTTTTTCGAAGTTTAACTATTTAGTGAAGTATCCAACGAGAGCTTATCGATTACCTGAGGGGTCGTAGGTTCGTTGTGTTACAAAACATCATATTTATCAAACAAAACAAAAATTATAAAATCCGTCGGGTAAATGTTTAGATGTATTGTTTTTTAATCTAAAACACCTTTCACTTAAAAAAAAAAAATGAAAATTGTAAAAGCCTTAGCATTATCGCAGCATCATAGCAAAATCGTAAAATTGCAATTATTAAGAGAAATAATTGTTTGATTGCGCTCAAATTTCACACGAATATATTAATTCATAAAATTAAGGTTCTGTGAAAAAATCATTACAATCGGATAAAGCATGTAGGTGTTATGAGTTGAAGAATATTTTAAAAATTTAAAAAATCGTAAAATTGCGATTTTCATAAGAAAAAAATTTTTGATTGCGCTCAAATTTCACACGAATATATTAATTCATAAAATTAAGGTTCTGTAAAAAAATCATTACAATCGGATAAAGCATGTAGGTGTTATTCGTCAAAGAAGTTTTTTTAAATAAAAAAAAATCGTAAAATTGTGATTTTCATGAGAAATAATTTTTCGAACCGTGCAGTTCTAAGTTCAGAGATTTCAAAGGTCTCCAGAAAATTTCATCGCAATTGGAGTATTGGTTAAGCCGGAATCGTGTTAACAAACACACAAAAATACGAAAAAAAAGAAAAAAAAAACAAAAACATTCCGGATTTTTTCCCCAGTGTAGTGAAATGAAATTTTCGCTTCGCTCATCCAACTAAATATGTACGTAGAAAATACTACGTGTCACTTTGAATTTTACAAAAGTCAAAATATCATTTCAGTTCCATAGTCTAAAAATACGTTTAGGTAATTATGTTTCTTTGGCAATTATTGCAATGAGTATTTCGTGCCTTTTGGCTCAGATCGCTCTAAAAGCTATCTTGAGGACAGAAATAGGCCTACCCCGATTTTTTTTTTAACTCCGGTGGCTGGGGCTATGCCTCAGACCCCTAAAAGCCCACGCAAGTCCGTAGGGGTCAAAGCGGCTAGAATTGTGTAATATACTGTCGATTGATAACTCTCTTAGAGAAATTGATGTTATGTATATAAAAAAAATGTTCCTAAACATCGTGGATTTAGACCCATTGACAAGAGTGCAGCTCGGGTATAGATCTGTCCGGTACGACAAAGGAGTCACTTTGTATCCACCATTCGCGCGGACAGAACAATACAAGAGAGGGTTCTTTTGTCGCGCAATTGCCTCGCTTAACTCTTTAGAGCAAAATACTAGGCAATTGAGCGACATTAAAACTTTTGGAACCAACTTGAGATGTGGCCTACTCGAAAGTCAAGCAGCTTGACCATAGACTCGAATGTAAATAAACAACACGAACTGAACTTGTCACAGACATGCATATTGCATACACACGAACACTCTCTCATACTCACACTCGAACTCGCACTCACACTCACACTCACACTCACACTCACACTCACACTCACACACTCACACTCACACTCACATGCTCACGCTCACTCACACTCTCACAAACGCACTCACTTCCCCCACGCACTCATGTACCACACTCTCCTCACAGCCTCCCCACAAATCTTAATAACACTTATGTCATCCATTATTTTATTTTTTCACGCCACCTCCAGTAGCTTTAATATCTGTACATAACATATTACGTATAAATAGCATTACTTTAGGTTTAGACAGTAGTTAAGATTATATTTAGATCATACACTGGTGGTAAGGCACATGTTGTTATGGGGCCTTGCTCTACTCTTGCCACCAGCAATGTGCTTGTATTACTGAAATTCAATCATGTTGAAAATAAATAAAAATAATAAAATAAAAAAAAAATCTCGAGAACCCTGGTTTTTTTTTTTGAAATTACCCTCTCTAGGGCGACGGTCGTTCGCCCGCCCAAGCGCACGCACTGTAGTAGGCGACGATAACTCGCCCGTTTAAGCTCCCGAGTTGGAGGTTTTTCAGCTATCTGCCCACCCGTCCCAAAAGTTTTACAATCTTAAATCGGTTTTGACCTGTTGTGGTCCTACTCCCAAAAAAAAAATCCCCCCGATCCGATAACCCGTTCTGTGTTAAAAGTCTTAAAAATAGATAAAACTTTCGGCTGGTTTTTTGGGTTGGGTTTGGGGGGTGGGGGGGGGTAGGGGATTCTGCCATAGAGGAATAAAGCCTACAGAGAAAAAAGGTACATCTTAGAACATGAAACTTGGACACACTAGATGATCCAGACTCACAAACTTCCGCCAAGGACAAACAATTCCCCCCCAAACCCCCCAAATATCCCCTAAAAAAAAATAATTTATAGCTCTAACCCAAAATTGAATTTTATTCAAATTAGTTATTAAAATGTGTTCTTAAGTGTTTTAATCCAAAAGGTATTTCATTATAAAAACCCCAAATTTTTTAAAACCCCCCCCAATGTTTATATTATTTTTATCTTATTTCCAGCTTTCACCGAAGGCATCTAGAGTTATAAAGATAAATGACATAATGGGACATAATAAATAAAAAATAATCCCCCGAGAGGCAAAAAGCGATATTTCCCCCCAAAACCCCCTAAAACGGAATAATTCATAGCTGAAATCTAAAATTAATGTTTTTTTTTCAGATTAGTAAATTAAAATTTTGTTTTAATGTGTTTTTTGCCCAAATTGGCCTATTCTCATTTCCAAACCCCATTTTTTTAACCCCCATCCCTTTTATTTATATTATTTTAACCTTGATTTCCAGCATTCACCATGAAGGGACCCAATAAGTTATCAGCATGAAAATTTGATGATGGTACAACTAATATGAAAAATCATTCGCCAAGAGGCAAACGATATTCCACCCCCAAAAACCCCCCAAATCATCCCCTAAATTGGAAATTTTAAACTCTAAACCAAAATTTTAATTTTTTTTTCAAATTATTAAATTAGTTTTAATGTGTTTAACCCCCTGGCCTATTCTCTTTCCCTTTTCCACATTTTTTCAACCCCTCCCTAATAGTTTATATTTTTTTTA
>JAMZAV010012295.1:0-18549 GCA_024449915.1 Sweltsa coloradensis | reverse complement strand
TCCCCATTTAAGAAAATTTTGATGGTTTAACCGAAAAAAAAAATATGGGAACATTTTAGTGTAATTCTGAAAATGTTAAATTTTCCCCGCCATGTTGATTTTCACCTTACCTTATTGTTGCAATCCAAAATAAATTTTAACATAATGTACGCCGATGTCTTGGGAATACATCGCATTACATTTCGTTTTTCTAATGCAAAAATTGCAGAATGTACAATATGGTTTATAACGCAAAGTGCGATCGGACGCTGCGCACCCAAGATGGCGTCGAAAATCTATGACGTACACGCATTTCAAGACCACAACGTCATTTTTCTAGTGGATGATGAAGTAGCCGACGATTTTATTTGGTTTCGCGAAATAGTACCGCCTGTATGGGTCAAAGCTGAAATATGCGTCTTTTTAGCCTTCGACCGCCGCACTATAAAGTGAATGTCATTGAATTCGTATTCAACCAATGGTAATCTCAGTTGGACAATTTTTTTTCTTTACTAAATCAAGGTTCGTGGAATATATACATCATACTGTGTATTGTTATATTTGCTAATTTGTTGGATTATAAATGTTAATTCAGTCATTACTATAAAAATTATGAAATTTTTACATATTTATGCACAATATATAAGCCATATGTGAATCGAGTGAACTAGACTAGTGTAATCTCAGTTGGTCGAAAAAGGTTCTAACGTTCAGTTAAATTCGAGGGCGTGTTCTAGATTTCAGCGTAGTTATAAGTTTGGCGGTGGGGTTTATAAAACGATTCCATAACTGCAAAATGATTCATTATTACGGTAACAAGGTGAAGACAGCTTAACTAATCGGTTAATAAATTTTAACGATCTTCTGTAAAACCAGACATTAAATTCATTACTGCAGAATGAGAAATTCATAAGGCAGCGTCAAATTGATTGAATAATGGAGTTGTTAAATTTCTTATCGTGTGGATGTGTACATTGGATAGAGTAATTGAAGGCAAATTATGATTATAGCAAGCTTCGTCTAGTTGATTGAATAGTCTTGGTCGTTCCAGTGACGTAGTTGTTAGATAATAGTCACTAAGCTCGTTACAGGAATTATTTAGTCGGTAAGCTATAGGCTAGTGGAGTCTTAAATACGCAAGTAGCCTATTCCCACTAGAATGTAACCCACGGATATACCTAATCAATAGCACGTGTATTAGGGTTGTGCGGGCTAGAGGTTTTTGACAGTCGGATCGGGTACTTAACTGTTTCGGGTTTTCAGGTCGGTTGAGTAGGGAAAACGACAGCTGTTATAATATTGCATGCTTAAATGGCAATTAATTTTATTTGTTAAGAATCTTACATGAATTTTCTCACAATTTCATTTTCAGCTGTCTGGATTTTCAATGAATGGCATTTTGTAGATAATACTAGAATTAAAAATTGTCTGGACCGGCACCTCCACCAAAAACGTTTGTAAATCCTGAACCTCCAACAATATATTTATTTATTTTGTTACCCGAAATTAAGGTACCTTTTTTAACGATCGGGTCGACCCCTAAATAAACGACCCGACCCGAAATTTCAGGTACCCGCACCCCACTAATTATGATCACAATGGAGGCAGCATTAAATAAATAAATAAATAAAAATTCGTATTTAGAGTCTACCCACTCAGTCACATAACTGATTTTCAGTTCAACAATTAAGCAATGTGCAATTTGTGTGTGTCATTGAAAGTTGTGTAACATAAGCGGGCATTCATATGTAAAGGTTTTGTTTACCATATTGAAAACATTTACAACACAAAACGATCACCCACACCAATGCTGAGCCAGCGTCATGTTACGTCTACTAGGCCGCACCCGAGCTGGGGGCGTCTAGCTTGTAGCTTGTAGCTTGTAGGAGACACTGAACCCATGTCACCGTTGCATTCTCTCTCGCCAGCGGATTGTGCATTTCTTGCTGTTAAATCTCGTATTCATTCGCGTCGATTGTGTTTTCGACCGCGGTGAATTCATCCCACAGAGTGTTCGTGTGTTGTATGCGATGGTGGCGACACTTGCGGTCGTCGCTGACAACGCCACCACTCACCGGTTTCATCTATTGCTGTGATGGTACTTTCGACACACATATTCGATTAGCCTCGAGGAACAGATGTTTCCGATTTAATGAAAATACCACGTGAACATCCATTGCCTACCGCAGCATTACAATAGTCAATATCTATCTCAGCGCAAGACGAATGAGGCTTTACTATGTGTATCTCTGAAATAAGAAGAGCTATGTCGAGATATTGTATTTCAGAATTGACTGGGAATATAATATGGCCTACTTTAAAAAATCTCTTCTGTGTGTAATTTATATTAATCACTTCTATTATATAGTGTTTTATTTTGTTATAACAGTTGGCATTATCTAGACAGATCCAGTAACGTGTCTCTATTATTTATTAATAAATGTCGTCGACTATACGTACGTAAATAGTGTAATGGAATCATTATTAAGGTGTGGATGGTCACTTGTCAGTTGAAAGGCAGATATTCGCTCCCAGTTCCCGCGGTAAAATGTATCGTTGATTCCTCCGGTAATGAAAGCCGAATTGGTTCCCTCATTCGGGTCATACTCGTCAGTCGTCGTATGATGAAAATACTACTGTGCCAGTCTTATTACCGCTTTGAAGGTTGAAAAATACGTCCCATTATGAAAAGCATCTTTCTTCATCTTCACAGTCATCGACAAAGTATTCAGGAACAATAATAATTTTCATCTGTATTTATCTAAGAAATATAATATCAGGGTTCTTTAGTGTTGTTGATTATTAACGCATCATCATAAAACATAACTTATTTTTTAAATATACTGTAAGTCATCGTATACCTTATTCAATAAAATTATAGATCATCAATTATTCAATTCAATTCAATTATTTATTTATCAGCAAACAGAGCAAAGCCCCACAAGTGTGATCTAATAAAAATATAATATATACAACGAATCCTCACATCTAAAGGACAACATATAATACAATCAAGTGGCAAAACATTACAAAAACAAGACACAAAGTGTCCCAGGTAACAAATAAGACAACAAGATTTTAAAAGTGATCAACGGACAAGAAAACGGATTTCATGATGGTGGTACATATACATTAAAACTGCTTTGTATTCTATTAAAACAAGAATTCTTATACACATTAATCTGACACTTGGGTACACATGAACATGTCCTGTTTTCGTGTAGTTCTAGATGGAACACGGAACTGAATATTATATTTTAATTATTTCATTCTATATTGCCCTATTAGTTATGTTTTCATGACGAATATCGTTAATACAAACAATTTGTTTACCTAATATTTTTCATAGATATTTTAAATGTACGTCTTCAAGCTGTGATTGTGCTAGTGTTCAATACACTTAAAACATAATCGGTGAATAATTTTCACATGCACAGCTCCCGGATGATTTTATCTGCTTTCAGAGACTACTTGCTTTTACTCGCCACGTTTCCCAGTAACTAAACTTGCTATTTAAATCTCAGGTTGATTCATGTTTGCTCTACCAAACAAATGGTTAAGTGGCTAATGATACTTTGTTCATTAATTTGAGATCTCCTTATCTTCAATCGAATATTAAAATGCAAATTTTAGTATTCTACAACTAGAGTGTAGAATATAACGTCAAATTGATTATAGTAGTCATGCACGTGCAACGCATTTAAAATATGTATTTTAGTTCTTCAAGTTATGTCTTAAAATATTTTACTAAGAAAATGTAAGACGATTATTTTAGCACTGAATATGAAAATAATTTTATAAATCCCTCTTGACAGTGTGTTTTCATTTGGAATGTCAACTCTTTTAACTAAACCTATACTGTCAGTTAAGATTTTCTTTGAATGTACTGTGCGAACGAAAAGAGGGTCATGTCGTTGATGTTCTTTATGAGTTCATGCAGGCATCAATAACTGGATTGCTCTTTTCAAGAAGACTTATTTTTAAAATGCATGTAGAACTTTGCGTTGCACATGCCATTACTTTACTTTATACTCACCTAGAGTAGGTTCTTGCAATCAACTAATTGGATCTCTGCATAACTCTTTCTAAAACTCCAACGAGATTCAGACAAGTTTCTGAACGTGGATTTTCTACAAGATGAAAGAGGAAAGCTTGCATTATATTTACACGAAACGTTCCCTCTCCATGATATATATTCCATCATTGCAACATTTTTTGCTTTTCGTATTTTCAATGTCGTCCGTAGCGTTTGAGTCTCTTAGAAGCACGAGGCCATTCTAAGTGAAATAATTTGTTTCCGGCAATAACAAAAGTGTTTCTGAAAAGAGTTGATCACGGAAATATCATAAGAACAGACTGGACAGAGTAATTGCTTTCCCATTTATTTGCGTTTCACTCGGCGTCCGGCCACTTAGTTTCGTCGGACATGTTGAATAGAGAGACAATCGGAATGAATGTTGCTCGTTTAATTAAAATCTCTCCACTGCCCGATACACTGGGCTTTATTTGAAAAGTGAACTAAACCGGGCCGGGTGCGAGCTCGCTGCTTTAGACGGATGGATGGACATAAATCGCGGTTAAAAATATTGATAAATCTCCATAGAATCCTCCAGGTCGCGAGTGACGTGAGGTGGGTTACAACGCGTACTCGGCTAAATCCTAACTTTAACACACCACTCGTGTGCACACCCCTTTGTCCACGCGCGACGCCATTTGCACTACATTTGTGTGCGAATCTGTATTGTGGACTTTTTGCTGTGTTCACATGACATTGGCAAATGGTTTCCACTTCGTTTTTGCCTTCATGACTATTACGGTATATTTGCGTGTTCTGAATATTGTAAAAGGTCGTTAAAAATATAGTAGTTATTTTGAAATGGGTTTAAAACACGCGCTATTCACGTGGCATTGTCAAATAGTTCCTCTCTGCAATCATGTAAACATGATTACGTACAAACAGGCAAGCTGTTAAGTGTTGATTTTTTCATGCTTGAAATAGTATTATTCAGCGACATATGTATAGCTCAGCGTAATACGCGAGACTGATTCTGTGGGTCCCGGCTTCGATACTCGTTGCCGGCAATCCGGATGGAAAGTTCCCCCCGATGTTTTCTTAGTCATGTGCGAATGCAAGGGATTGAGTCTTCTTAAACATCGTTTGACATTCCCTTTACAACTACCCTTACTCTAAAGTTAGATTTCTGAAGAAGGGCATGCAATTGTCCCTGGACAGGATTCCCATAAGAAATATAAATGTCATATCAGCATTAACATTGCTATCGCTTCTTTCGCGAAAACTGCTTTCGAAGTTGACTGTTATAAAAAAGAATTATGCAATTTAATAGATATTAATTATTAAAATAAGACAAATTACATATTTTGCGGGTCACTTTGCTGTGTTCGATTCATTTCGACACAGAAATATGTCCAAAAATATATCAGATTTCTCTGTAACAGGGATTATTGATTTTCTACCGATAAACGTAAGATTATTACCCAGGTGGTCACCGGTTCAAAAAACACTAACGGAAATACTAACTGCAGGTATTTCAGGAGTTTTCTCAGGCGAATTTTATTTTTTAAACGTCTCAACAAAATATAAGTTATCCGATCGTTTATTCGATGATAAATGATATGAGTCTATTTGTTGAACACTCTTGGATATTTAAAGACGATAGCACACATTTCTTACCTAGCACAAAACCCGCGGAAGGCGAATCCAGATCGTATGTTTGCTGCCCTAAAAGGTTGAACCACCGGATCCTATACACATAAGACTGAAGAGAGAAAGAAAATATGTGTGTGTTCTCCGTAGCGTTATCGATTCCGTCGTAAACTATAGAAAGTTCAAGTGGCCCCGGAGCCGTAGAGAGAGAAATTGACCAGAAGTTTATCATCCCCTAAATGTTAAGTACCCCTTGAAATATTGTTTCCAAGGCCCTCTGACCGGGCAATAACAATGCGGAGAGAAACCGTAATGTTTCTATGCTCAAACTTGAACCAGGGTCGTATGGGAGCGACCGCCTGGAAAGGTATCAGTGGTTTGGGCTTGTAGAAAATAGCAGAAAAATTATCTGAAAATTACATTTCGATTTATAGTTACAATCCCTCAGTTATCATTTGTCCACATCACCACAAGGTTATAGCTCATGATTCTACCTAGGGGTTTATTATCCGGTGTACAGTCTTTGTCTGGGTAAAAATGACATGAAATAAAAATTGAGTCATTTTATGGAAGTAGTGTTTATATTACAATAGTGTCAAAAAATAAGCAAAAAGCAGACAAAAATGAAAACTGCTATAACTCTTTGAGAGGTTAACTTTTATTTTAGATTTTGAAATAATTATTACTAATCTGTAAAACATCCCTTATTTTGGGGTCAGACCGCGAGCCCCGAACGATGGCCCAAGCTCACCGGCCCCCCGCACAATTAGATGGTTAATCCTAGGCGGGGCACGGCGCAACCCGAGAGCCAGCTGGCTGCAAAATAACATTCAAGAGAGCCACTTTCTTCCCGGGGATTGCTGTTCCCAAACTTCGACGCTTTAATTGGTTTGTGATTGCGATGGCATGATCAAAGTTTATATTGTGAAGGGATTGTGGGGTTTAAACGATAAAACTATCATTTTTCACCAAAGGGAAAGGGGTATCCAATAATACAATAATTTAGATTATCTAAATTATTATGATATTGATACGTGTAATTCATATATTTTTATATTGATGAGTATTGTCGTATCAAAAAACCAGAAAGAATACCCTGTCATTTCTACAACGCTAACATTTTATAATCTATTGCACACAGACACTGGCAGTACCATGATGATTGTTATACAATTAATTGCACGTAGCATCAAGCGTGTAATGATTCGTCTAATTCGTACCTATTAATTTAAACAAATTCATCCTGCAAAGTATTATGTATTTTCTGATTTATTTTTTTTGAACTACTAATTGTCTAAGTTGGATTTTTATAGAAAACGAAAAACTGAATTCATTACCAAGCATTGGCCTACATTTTTCAACCTTTATATTTTTCGTGGTTGTAAGTGTCTTTTATGTGCGTTAATTTGGTTTTCGGTTTTTTGTTAGTCATAGCGTAACCCTTATGTAATCACTCTTAATAAGCACCAGATTTACATAAATCTAGAGAGAAATGTTTTTGAAGAAAAGCTAATTTGAATATTAAGGGAAATAAGGATGTTTTTGTAAACGTCAAATGAATACAAATATATCTCATAGCAAACAGCTTCTACTCGGTTAGTGACTACCTCTCCATGTAAAAAATAAAGAATTATAAATAATGACAATTAAATAATAATAAATAAAAACAGATATTCTAGCAAATTCAGCAATGATATATACCTGTTTAAGTCCTGTTTCAAAGTTCAACTAAAATTGTAAACATATGGTTACGATTTTTTAGTTATAAAGCCTCCATATATTATGTCTCTTACTTTCATCGTACCATTATCTTGCACCAATTGTAAATCACCTCATCGAACAATTCTCTTCTCCAGTTATACTTTCATAAAATAATATATTATATCAATATCATTATTATTATTAATAGCAACTCGCTTATTTCAAATTCCACTTTTCCTTATTAGTATTTATATTTTCCATCATTATCATGTGAATCATATTTATGGACGTGTTGCTTATTTATTAGATTATTATATTATTATTATTCATTCCCTCTCTCTCAAGAGGGGTTATATCTGTTACCATGTATCGGTCGAATGAATAAATTGAAATTGAAATTGAAATTGAAATTGAAACACAAATTGAAAATGTGGAAACTTGAGAGTTTAATTGTCTCTACCTTGGATGAAGTAACCATTGTAATCTGAAACATTTCTACCGTCAAATTTCTTATCTGTGGATTGGTTTAAACGATTATCAATAACGCTGTTAATCTAAGTCTAAGACATAGAGTAACACTTAATCATATAATGAGTTTGAAATTGAAATTAACAATATACATTACTTCTAATATACAAAGTACAAACCATACCAAAGGTTTATGAAAAATTGAATGAACAATCGCAATACACATTATTATATTTTATGTTAATTATTATTTGCCAAACCGTGCACAGTTATAGATATTTATTAGTCACAATGAGTCAATGTCAAGTTGACAATGACATAAAATATACCGTGTAAAACCTACCAGTAATAGTAGTATCTAATTACACTCATCACTCACTTGTTATCCACTGGTAAACCAAATTGTTTCCAGAAAAATTCGAAAATCCTGTGATTGTCTCTCTTGCACCTGTCATAAGCGCCTTTAGTACAAGATTTATTTTTTCATTCCTTTCATCTTCGTAAGATGTCAATGAATTATTTATTCTGTCTTGTATTTATAGGAGTAACATAGGTAGGTATAGGTTTAGTTATTTGCCTTCATGTTTGAAAAGTGTTGCGTGTAGTACAGTGGTAGCCTAACTAGTAACAGTGGATTGAATCATTAACGCAGCATTTTCAGGCACAGGTTGTGTTTGTCACATTTTTAATTTTGTGGTTTTCAAATCGAATTCAATTGTTTGTTTTAAACCGAAGGTTGAGCACATTAAAAACTTTCCTCAGTCCAAATTAGATTAAATATTTCATTTCATTTCATTTTTTATTCATCTTACGTCATAAAATATATGACTGATTTCGTCGTCGTCTTCGAACGCTCATGAATCACATCTTCCAACATAATAAAATGATGAAAATAAAAATAAAAACACGGCAGAAATTAAATAACATATATAAATGCACCTGATCATAATAAAACGTTTTTCCTTCACTTAGTTCCTATTCTTTACTATGTCGCTTAACTTGACAAAGTTCCTATTTTTGGAGAATTTTCCTAAGACTGCTGGTACGGAATTTGACCTAACGTCTAATTCTATTAGAACAGAAACTGGGCCATCTCTACTCCTCTGCTGGTGTATTGACTGTGTCGAGTGAGGCGAGTCGTGTGCATCCCTCGGTACCTGTATCCCACGGGAGCATCTTCCTAGGGGGCAGTCAGTGACAATCCCCAAGGGACAAGGCCAAGGCTCTCCCAGGGATTCACAATCTATTCCCGAACATGAATTCTTGCCGTATTTACTTACATCAGCTTTCTTTGTCGAATACCTTTCGTTTTGTGAAGTTTCATTCCACGCTAGAAGTTTGCACAACTTTCAATATTTCGTACTTTCCAACTTTGTAAGTATTTCTTTACTTCTCAAGTTCGTAAGTATATCAAAATAGATAAGTACAAGGGAAAGTACTCTCATGTTCAGGTCTCCACCACTCCATCTCAATCTCCACCAACAGGTGAGCGGTAAATATATAATGTATTTTTGAAATATTTACCAAGGTCTCTTTTCATAAACCAAAAATAAAACTTACATTCTACCACAAATGTCCTTTAATTCACTAATATTTTTATACATGCATACATAATCAACGAAGGTCGCATTGCGTTCTTAAACAAATATATCATCACTAGTAAACTACCACTGTTGAGGCTGTTTCAATATTCCAGATAGAAACTCCAAGCATACCACAATAACAGTTTGGGCGAGTTTCGCTAGTTAATGTGGATAATTACTCGCATCAAATTTCGTTCCGGAGTAGAAACTACATGCGAACATTCACACACAATAATTAACTGCGTAATTTCATCTATCCGCGTAACACGTTAGTAATATAAACCGGGTCTTATCGCTTGCTTTGACAGGCGAGTGATATGCATCGCGACCCCGTGGTAGGTCCTACTGGCTGGTCCTGAATCATGCGACTCCCTGTACTAACACCACTCCTAGGGGAGAAGGCTACATGTTGGCATGGTAACTGATATTGTCACGAGCATTACAGACCTAGGTATGTCCTACGAGAAATAGTAAATAACATCGTGAGATATGTAGGTTGAGATCGGAATGTATCTTTGTCTTTTAATAAAAGTGTATTTCAAAATGTATAATGTAACTAGCAGAATGTAATTCAGATCTGTAATTTTTTACATTATGCGTTATTATCACAGAAAACAAAAATAATTCATTAATAAATGGTTCAGTCGATTACAAATATGTATGTTGCTTTACGTGTTCTAAGAGTCAAAGTCATATTATACTGACGGTTGTTTAACTTAATTTTACAACGGATTTAATTATGCACGTAAACAGTGACTATGGATCCATCATTGTCATGAATACACAATTGAAAATAATATTTGAGTAAGTGTTAGTTGAAAATAGTAAAACAGAACATTTTGTACGTAATTTTGAACCAAGTATAATGTTCATAATATCTTCCATACGTAGGCTCCATGCCCAATACTTGGATAAATATAACGAATCATATAATCGAACATCTCTTGAAACCTATTTATTCTGAGTCAGAAGACGTAGTCGATTCTTAGCTTCAGATCCACATTAGAATTAAAATAGAATTACTTAAAGTAAAATATTAAAACAGAGCTCATTACTGCTATTTCTATTTCGATGCATGCATGTGGAGAGTACACTGCAGCCATCCACTTGAGTGGAGTCTGTTCTATTATCCATTTGATTATTTTTCATCTCGGACAAAATTGTAGCAGACAATGTTGTTTTTAATACAACGATAGCTATACTGGAGTATTTTTCTCTCAAAAATAGGTTAAAGGTAACAAAAACTTGCAACGTGTACTGTAAACTGGAAATGTGTTTGTGCTTTGAGCGGATTGGCCTCGAGTATTTGCATCAATTCCCTAGACCCCTTCAAACCAACCCAACAAAATTACTACGTGACAAGTACATGCATAGCTTGCTCAATTCATTTCTGCCATTCTTAGCAGCTCCAAAGTCCAACAAGGACATGTGACCTCAAATCTCAAGTAGTTAACACACATTCATTTTATTCCAGTGGCTATTTCCGGACAGAATTGTTAATCAGCATTAAAACGTTATAGTGGGATCAAGGTGTCTTCTAAAACACAACTATAGTGCAAAATGTGATACCAGCATAAAAAATTTGCAATTATGTAGATTTTGTAATGAGAAATTTGAAAATAACTGGCTCCACGATGGGGTCTTACTATTTAACTAATAATTAATTAATTAATATTAATTGATTAATTATGTGACACGAGTTTCAAAGTGGCAATAAATTAGTCATGTTTGGTATAAATTAAGAGCATTTTTCCCCCTTAATAAAAAGAAAAAAAATACATTGAAAAAATATATTGAAATATACATAAGTTATATTTAAAAATGTTGATTTTTCTGATTTTTTAGTTTTTGAACCAAAAGATCAACGTTAAAGTAAAATTTCTCCTAACCAATGATATCACAGTGTTCACAAAAGAGCTGGTAACTATAATTAATATATCATTTTCAATTTTCAATAATAGTAATTACACTATCTTTAACACAAATAACCATTCTGGCGTAAATATGTCTCACTATGGTATAAAATATGATACCAACTTCAACATTTAGCAATCTTAAAGCTTTTGCAATGAGAAATTCAAAAATAACTGGCTTCAAGCTGAGTGTTTAGTATTTAACTATTACTTGATTAATTAACATTAATTAGTTAATTGTGTATAAAAATTTCAAAGTGAAGACAAATTTGTCGTGTTTGGTATCAAATGAAAGAATTTTTTACCAACATTAAGAAAAAAAATATACATTGAACAATATATATTAAAATATATACATGTTATAGTTAAATATGTTGATTTTGTGATTTTTTAGTTTTTGAACCAAAAGATCAACTTTAAAGTAAAATTTCTTCTTACCAATGATATCACAGTGTTCACAAAAAAAACTGGTTACTATAATTATTGTTTCATTTTTTCAATTTTCAATAATAGTAATTACAATATATTTTACACAAATAACAAATTTTTCTTAAATTGAAAAGTTACAGAAACATGTTGTGTGACGTAGCAAAATGCATCATTTGACTTGTTTATATCAATCTTAAAGATTTTGTAATAAGAATTTCGAAAATCACTGGCTCCAGGCTGAGTTTTGAGTATTAAGCGTCAACATTCGCTATTATATAGTGGTATCTAGCACTATATCATCACGCGGGGGATTGTTGCATGTGCCAAACGAATACTTCAATTTCGCTTCACCCAAAGAAAAATAGCTCCGGTGCTTGTTGGTTGTTGGTGCTTGTTGGTGACAAATACTTTCATTTGATACCAAAAATTAGAAATTTATCTTCACTTAATATTTTTTGACACAATTAAGTAATTAATTTAATTAATCAATTCATAGTTTAATACTCAAAACTCAGTCTGGAGCCAGTGATTTTCGACATTCTTATTACAAAATTTTTAAGATTGATATCAACAAGTCAAATGATGCATTTTGCTACGTCACACAACAATAACGTGTTTCTGTAACTTTTCAATTAAGAAAATTTGTTAATTTGTGTAAAATCTATTGTAAATACTATTATTGAAAATTGATCTCTTATTAATTATAGTTACCAGCTCTTTTGTTAGCACTGTGTTATCATTGGTTAGAAGAAATTTTACTTTAAAGTTGATCTTTTGGTTCAAAAACTAAAAATCACAAAATCAAACATATTTAACTATAACATAAATAAATATTTCAATATTTTTTTTATTGTATTTTTTTTTAAATGTTGGTGACAATTGCTTTCATTTGATACCCAAACATGACAAATTTATCTTCACTTTAATATTTTTGGACACAATTAAGTAATTAATTTGATTAATCAATTCATAGTTAAATACTCAAAACTCAGCCTGGAGCCAGTGATTTTCGAAAATCTTATTACAAAAACTTTAAGATTGATATAAACAAGTCAAATGATGCATTTTGCTACGTCACACAACATGTTTCTGTAACTTTTCAATTTAAGAAAAATTGTTTATTTGTGTAAAATATATTGTAATTACTATTATTGAAAATATTAAAATGAAACAATAATTATAGTAACCAGTTCTTTTGTGAACACTGTGATATCATTGGTTAGAAGAAATTTTACTTTAAAGTTGATCTTTTGGTTCAAAAACTAAAAAATCACAAAATCAACATATTTAACTATAACATGTATATATTTCAATATATATTTTCAATGTATTTTTTTTCTTAATGTTGGTAAAAAATTCTTTCAATTGATACCAAACACTACAAATTTGTCTTCACTTTGAAAAAATTTTGGACTAATTAACTAATTAATGTTAATTAATCAATTAATAGTTAAATACTTAACATTTAGCTTGGAGCCAGTTATTTTCGAAATTTCTCATTACAAAAGCTTTAAGATTGCTAAATTTGTAAGTTGGTATCATATTTTATACCATAGTTAGACATATTTACGCCATATTGTTATTTGTGTTAAATATATTGTAATTACTGTTATTGAAAATGAAAAATGATATATTAATTATAGTTACCAGCTCTTTTGTGAACACTGTGATATCATTGGTTAGGAGAAATTTTTCTTAAACGTTGATCTTTTGGTTCAAAAACTAAAAAATCAGAAAAAATCAACATTTTTAACTATAACTTATGTATATTTCAATATATTTTTTCAATGTATTTTTTTTCTTTTTTAAGGTGAAAAATGCTCTTAATTAATACCAAACATGACTAATTTATTGCCACTTTGAAACTCGTGTCACATAATTAACCAATTAATATTAATTAATTAATTATTAGTTAAATAGTAAGACCCCATCGTGGAGCCAGTTATTTTCAAATTTCTCATTACAAATCTACATTATTGCAAATTTGTATGCTGGTATCACATTTTGCACTATAGTTAGTAATCTTTACTCCACAATTATATCAACAGAGAACGGAAGAAGTCTTATCTGCCATTTTAAAATTTGATTTAATGTTCGGCGCGTTCCTTGTCCTACAGCCATAAATCATAAAAATGTATACAACTTGGCATTTGATAATGAAGGACATCTGTACGTCCGTATCTTTTCAATTTTCAGTCATAAATGCGTAGTTATTTTAGTGTTTTTGACCATTTTGACAGATTCTTTATTCTAAAAAATTAAATTTCTTTTTGTTTATTTTCCATAATCGATTAATGGCAAATTTCTGTGATAGATGTATTCATAATAAATCCTTACTCAATTATATAAAATCAGAAATTTTTGTGACTAAAATTGTCTGAGAAATCGGAGCGACATAAATGAGCATTTTGATGAGAATGAGACTTGAATGAGCCTCTTAAAGAAAATTCTAGGTAAATATTGTTTTGTTTTTAAATAGTCTTTCAATTGCTTGAGACTATTCTAAAGATGTTCAAAAGTACACTCTTCCATTACTCATGTAAAATATACTAAGGTAAACATTAGCGATGGAATTGAAAGCAAGGCCTACTGGTTAGCCAGAAATCACTTGTCGATGACAACATTGTTTATTTCGGGTTAAATTTATTGTCATCATTGTAAGTTTCAATCATTTCCCGTTGCTTGGAAGTAACTGTACGAAATCTGTTATATGCACAATTTTTAATGTCGTACAATAAATAATCTGCTGCGAATAAATTAAATAAATATTTTAAAATGTTTTAAATATAATGAGAATGGGTTTTAGTAGATGAGCAACCTGCATATCATAGGCTATTCTTGGAAGAGTAGAGCGGTAGACGGGATTATTTTCAGTGATTCATTTCAGCCCTCGAGATCGAAAATCGTACAGGCTGCTCATCTACTATTTGTTGGCAATTATATTTTTGTTGGTCACAAACCCAGGGCCATCTTGTCCCTTTTCAGGTGATTTGCAAAGTAAATTGTGAGAATTGTTGGAAGAGAATATTGAATTATTATTTAACTGAGCTCGATCAGGCTCTCGTCTTTTAACCGAGGAAAACTTTCGTCAGGATTTCCGGTAGGGGGGATTGATCTGAAAACCACCAATGATCAAGTCTCTATCTCGCCGATACACCACTGTAGACCATAAACAAACAAAAAATACGGAGCGAGCTCCCCATATACTCATTTCTCTCCGTCCGTCCGCCTGTACGTGTGTCGCGTGTCGGGATACTTGAGATTCGAGGTCACATGTCCGAAGGTGACCTCCGTTTTTATTTGACGTGCATTTTTATTGTTGGCACTGTCTGTCAAAAAGGATCAATTAACGTATTTTGAGGACCCTGTTATTCGAGACACTGGGCTAATCCTATTTAAAAGGCGAACTTTGTAGACTGGGCGCTTCCACCAAAAGAGTTACGAGCGCTGGACTTTGCTCCCTATTTTGGAAGTACTCGATCCCATTACCGTGATTGTTATTTTAAGTATACTTTTAGTTATAGGGCAAGAATAAGAATGGGTTTATAATGTCCGATATGTTGGCATCCATTGATATACTTGTAGCCGCAGTTGATTTCGGGGCAAATATCCGAATACAAATAATTTGTAGACCCGGCGCCTCCACCAAAAGAGTTACGAGCGCTGGACTTTGCTCCCTATTTTGGAGGTACTCGATCCCATTACCCTGATTGTTATTTTAAGTATTCTTTTAGTTAAAGTGCAAGAATAAGAATTGATTTATATTGTTCGATGTTGGCATCCATATTGGTATACTAAGTAGCCGCAGTTGATTTCGGGGCAAATATCCGAATACAAATAATTCTCATGTTAAGAAATACACGTGTTCGGGTATTATACGGGGATCGCCGCCAACTGACTACAGTTTTTGGTTACAATCAGAAGTGAACAGAACGAATGTGCGCATGCTCAGTACCATAAAAATCCAACCCGCGATTGCAGTCAGCAGTTGAGTTCTCTATCCAGGCATAGCCAACTGCGACCCAAAGCTGCGTTGAGTGACTGACTCGGACTGACTGCAGTCCCAGTGTAGCAGAGTGTATGGACTGGTCAAAGTCAGCCTACGTGAAGATATATATCCTTATCGAAGATATCAATCAACGTGGTTTCCCTCTCTTCAACTGTTCGGGGATTATTTGTTCAACTATGTGGATAGAACATGATGTTATCTAAATTATACGTGGGCAGAAATGAAAACGTAGATTGGAAAACCCTTCACTTCATCATTGATATTTTTATTACCTGTATTGTGATACAATAGCTAAACGAACACTGATACACTGTTGTATAGGTTTTTAGTGTAGTAAGATACCGTCTATCAAATGGAGATAAATGTGGAGATAAATTGTGATCTTTAATGGTGGCAAGGCAATCTTCATAAAGGATGTGAATAATTTTAAGTAAACGCCAATTTATAATTTTATCATTAATAAACCATTCATTATGACACACAATGCATTTTTTTGTCATTTTACGCGTTAAATTTATAAATATTGTTAATGGGGTAGTTCCACTATCATAAGTATAATACACGTTAATTTTATAATTAACAATTTCATAATTTGAATTTTATTTATTGTAGACGAAACTCTGTTTTATTTTTATTTATACAATTTTCGAGTATACTTACTCACATTTGAGTGTGAATGAGGCAAATAGTCGAGTACAGTATAATAGTAATCTTCATTTTCTCTCGAAGTCTACTACAGCAAAAAATAAACCCATTTGCAATTACTGTGGTCCTAGCATGAGAAACGGTCGTATTTGAACTTCGTTGCTGCAGAGTACGAGTTGTAAAACGTCTGAATGCATGCAACCTCAATAAAATGTTAGCATCAAAATAAGTTGAGCCAAAAGAATTTTAACAGCACGTGGAAAATATTTCGGGGACGGATTTTGTATTTGTGTTATTTGAGTTTGTGGGATTTTGTATTTGTGTTGTGTGTTTGCAGGTAGGAATATACTATTATATCAGATTAAAATATTATATAATTAAAATAATTTTAATACGGCCGTCAATACTCGTGAGAATTAAACTACGCAATTGTGTTTAAGTATGAAATACCACAAAGCGGTATTCCTAACTTTGCAGTTAAACTACATACTGTTTTATTTTACAGTTAAATAAGTGAATATATTACGCAATCAAATCTTCTATCAACGCAAATATTCCTCATGAGCGAACATATTATTCAACTTCAACAACTGACAACTTTGTAATCCGCTCAAAATTAATTTTTTTGCGATCTAGTGAATCAAGTGAAGTGTAAATATATTTCAGCTCGTAATTCTAACAAATGTATTTGTTTTAGGCTTTTAAGGAGATTGGTGATCATTTGATGTGTATAACTGCGTGGGTTTTATTTGAAATATCTATTATTACCTCTATAGCAACCAAACAACTTTAATTTGCTAATTCTAGCTCTATCTAAGCTTGCTTTATATGCGAACGTACATTATTTATATTTACTAAGTGGCAATTCGCAAAATTGCAAATGTTTGTTTTTGCCGAGAAGAGCCGTTGAAACTCGCCAGTGTTTGGATTCGAAAAGTGGAAGAACAGCGCACCAAACCGTTGTACCGTGAGTGTTGTGTTTGTTGCTCGTCGTGTCGACTAATGCAACCGAGAGTTCGCACACAATATGGTGGCTGACTTTGCACGGGGCTGATACAAGCTTGCGGTTGAACAACCATGTTTTGTCTCGTCCACTTTAATTTGTGAATGAAACCACAGCCATTAGGGGAATCTTCGTAAACATTTCAATGTACTATTTTTTTTGGCGGGAAAATGAGAACGATTGTTTTGCATCTAGGTTACATAGGAAGGAAGAAGGATGTATTTCGTAAATGAAATGCAGATACAGCAAATGGGCGACGATGAATGAGCCCATTCAACTCAACGACTGTGCATTCGGACGTTCTCATCGGAGCATTAGTTTAATGAAAAGGTGATTTACACGGAGATTGTGTTAAGTAACTATTGCTATTATATTTGCGAAATATTATAACGCATCGACCGTAGCACACGACCACATACATGTCATTTAGATGTTTTCCTCATAACCAAGACAATTGTTAAATATAATAACACATTTTTATAAATATGCACTTAGAAGACACTCCAATATATAACCGGCTGACATAATTAGCATTCTTTGCTCAGAATTGTGTTTGTTGTTATTACTTTTTACGTAATATAACAAAATATCAGCTGTAAAGTCAGTAGATCCAAAAAGTGACCGTCAAACGCACCTTATTGTAAGATGTACTTTGTTGTCAGGCTTGAGAAGTATCTCAAATGAACTAACAAGCACCATCCATCCTCTACATGTAGATTATAAAGAACGACGGTATGTTTTAGGAGTGTAACGTTATATAAGTACAATGATTAGTTTGGTTTGTGGAGACATAAAGGTTGGACTTAAATATAAATATATAAAAAAAAAACACTCACCTCAATATCGATAGCTGATCTTAGTGATCAGTGATAAGTGACTGTTGGATGGCTTATTGGAAAGTTTCCTTCGAGTAAGGACACAACCGTGACTTGTGTGACCAAACGGCGTCACCATTATCTGCAGAGATAACGTTTATGATTTGAAGTGCGAAACTGGCCGCGTCAAATTAAACGTCATATTAGGACTCTGGAAACGACATGAAACTTACAAACCTGAATTAGAATTTTTGATAATACGTATTTAGGTTGTCATTTCAAGACTAACCTTTATGCGTTTTATTGCAGCTTTGATCTGTGCGTAATCTTTACTGGCAT
>JAMZAV010012294.1:0-18819 GCA_024449915.1 Sweltsa coloradensis | reverse complement strand
ATTTTAAAAAGATTTCAGGCAGGAACACCTTCAGTACCCCCTTTGGACTTTAAAAATTTCTCGTTAATTACCACACAGATGATATTGCAGATGCATTTGGCAAAATTTTACGCCAGCGTTCTACTGGGAAAATTACACCAAAAAATTCCGTTGCCTTAAAGATACAAGCAGAAAGAAATCGATTACAATTCTCCTCTTTGGGTACAAAAAACTAAAAAAAAACTTTCATTTTCACTTTCAAACCCAACAAATTCCCCAACCTTTGAAAACATTAGTGTAGCCTAATAAATCTGAAATTCAAATATTTGGTCGAGCAGAATAATTAGATGCTACTTAGCAAAACTTAGGTTGTATTGTAAACGTTCCCCCGTGCTACCCGTAAAAGGGCTACCCATTTTAAAAATCATCAACCTCTGCGGGGCCTACAAGTCAATGAGAAAAACACACTTGGCAAAAAAATTAACACTAATTAGACATTTATTTTTAAACAAGTAATAATACTCAGCAATTATTTAGTAAATTGATCTGTTTGATAACGCCCAATTGGGACATAAAATTTTATATCATACGACCTTCTTGGCTGTTGTGTTTGAGTATGTTTTTTCCCCCCATTGTAGTTTTCTTTGTGAGTTTATACTTCTAACTTTTTATTTCCCTTTCTTTTGAATTCTTTAAAAGTAATTTATGGGTGCCAAGTTGCGAACAAAAAATTAAATTGAAATGATTTTAAAAGAATCACTTCTGCTTTTTTTACTAGAGAAAAAACCTCCTTGCCCTAACTCGTTTCAAGTAGCACCCAAAGATGGCCATTTTTTCCCCGGGTCAAATTATGTTTAAAATTTAGATTTTTGTATTTTTTTTTACAATCACATAAAACATTTTTTAATTTTTACTTATTTTTTAAATTTTAAATTTGCGTATTTATCTTTAATAATCATTATCAAAAAACATTTTTAAAAAATTTTTAAAAATATAATTTTTTTACCAAAATTGAAAATACAGCCTTCTAAAAATTTGGTTAAAATGAAAAAATACCAATCACTGCCTACTTGAAACCTTTTTAACATTTTTAAAGAAGCCCCTGCCTAAGAATCATTTTATACTTTTTAAGAAGTCCTGCCTACGGGTTTAAATTTACTTTTACCAAGTTTTTTTTAAGGGGACTGGTACTTTACAATACCCCTTCAAATTTGAAAAAATTTCTTGAAATTTTTCAACATTTATAAGCTTGAAAAACCAGAAAAAATTAAAGGTTTTTTTTTTTTTTATTCTTAATCCTGCTTCAAAATCTGATAAAAATACAAAAACCCTCTGGACAATGCAAATCGAAAAAGTTTATTCCCCCCAAAAATCAAAAAACAAACTGATCACACTTTTTTTTTACCGTACCCTGATTTTAAATATACAAATATAAAATTCAAGCAACCCCAAAAAATTTAAAAAATCTTTGAATGTTCCAACCCCCCTTTTGACAAACACTAACAATACAATACTCAAAAATTGAAAGGCTGTTACAATACCCCTTCCAAAAAAAATTTTTTGAAGTAAAGGAAATTATTATTTTGATATTAACTCCAAAACCATTGAAACACTATTTTAAATTTTTTTACTCCATTAAAACAAAAAAAAACCCCAATTAAATAATATCATAAACTTAAAATCTTTCAAATTGGAAATTAGAAAACCTTTTTTAAAAGTACAGTTTTTATAAACTTCGCAACACCAATTCAAGGAATCTTTATGAAAGTCTATTTATCATTTCCACTCCACAAAAAATTTTCCCAAACATCACCCCACAGAAGAAATCCCCATCCCATCAAAAAGTAGTCAAAACCAGCAAATTAAAGGGGACAAGTTGACAACCCCTTAAAAAACCGTCAATTTTAGAAAAGATTTTAAATCTTTTTTTTAGGTTAGGAATTTATAATGCCCCTCAAAAAATGACTTTTTAAAATGAAAAACCTTTCAAATGCCCAACCAAGAAAAAAAAAAATGTACCAAGAAATGTACATCAACCATATTTAATCAAAAAAATATGAACACCCTTAAAATAGACAACCCCTTAAAAAAGCCCAACAGAAAACCCAAAAAAATGTCCCAAAGAAATGTACCCCAAAACCATAGTTAACCACCAAATCAGTCAACCCCCCTTCAAACTAAAAACCCTTAAAAAAAGCCCAAACATAGAACAAGGGGGAAAAAAGAAAAACCCGAGAACAAGCCCTATCTAGTTTTCAGTTAATAATGGGGGTGCCGCCCACTTTGTTTTTAGTAGGAGGTGCTCGTTCGTTCCCTGGAGATCGCAGTCATCTAGGGGTCTTGAATTGACGTTATTTTGTCGATTTTTTACCCATCATTGTTGGCTTTTTGTTGCAAATTTGTGGTAGTAGGTTTTTTTCATAGTTCCTTTTTTGAAGGTAACCAAACGGGTCTGTCATTTTTAAATTTTCCCCAAAAGATTTACGATTTAGGGGCATCGTTGTCTATATGAATGAAGTAAAGAATTTCCATAGGAAAATGTTTGAGCAGTTTTTTTGACATGTTCATTGGTATTTGGGGAACTGAGTATTCCCCTAGACGCAACAAACGTTTGAAGTATGTGATGGTAATCCCGTTTACCCCCTTTGTAGGATCACTATATATGGTTTTATGAGGAACATCTTTACGTTGTCTCCCCAAAAAGATTAATGAATTTTTTTTTAAAATCTTCAAAGGAATCAAATATTTCCCAGATCCATGGTATGCATTGACCCCTTTAAGCATTTTAGAGGAACGCCAACCTCCCGTTGTATTACCCAATAGTTCTTTAATCGGCTTTTAACAAGTTTTGAAATTAATGGGGGAAAAACCTCCATCCCCAGAATATTATCCCCCTTAAGTAGTTGGGCTCCACACCCCTATGTTTCTAAACGGAGTTCCCGTAAGCCTTCCCCTTGAGTTCCCAAATCTTGAACTTTTTTGTATTGGTTAGAATAGAATTTTCCAATGCTTTGTATTGGTTAGAATAGTTGTTTCCCTCTTCTTTGTATTTGGGTTGAATAGTTTTTCCAGACCATTGCAAAACTTTTGAAGTTTTTATCTTATTCTCGCTTTTTTTACTTTTGAGACTTCTTTTGATTTTCCCCTAATTTCTTCCCTTACATCAATCATGGGGCATGGATACCTTTTCAATTTCCCTAGCACCTACTTTGGGTTTAAGTCCCCACATCTTCAGTTACTTTTAGCTTCACATCTATGAATTGTTTTTCAAGGGGAGAAAAGTCTGTCAATTTTTTTCTAATCCATTTTGATGACTCCATTCGTTTTTTTAACCCTTTTCGATTTTTATGTTTTAAAATTTTAGTTTTTTCGTCCCTAATCTTACCCACTTCATTTTTAATGCACACATGTCATTTTTTTTGCACCCCTTTTATTTTCATGCATTTTCCAGTTTCCCCTTTATTTTCCAAGCTATTTCCCCCGGTATCATTTTATTTTTTTAGCTATTTTCATGGTATCATTTTACAAAAACGTACTCAAAAAAAAACTCATTTTTGGACATACCCAATTCCTTCCGTCGAAGTGCTAGTCAAAAGGTTGCCAAGTGCCTATTAAACATACCATCTGCCCCAAATTTTGTCCTCCCCAAATCTTGAGAAAAAAAATTTGCAACCCTAGCTTATTTCATCAAAGCAAAAACCTTACTTGAAAAGCCCTTTCCAAAGCCAGGTTTTTTTGTAGCCAAGGGTAATTGAGACCCCCAATCTCTGCGGACATTATCTTCAGTAAAAACCACAACGTTGGGCGCCAAATTGTAAAGACACCGTCTACCTGTACAAGGCTACCCATATTAAAATTCCCCCTCGGTAGCCTAACAGTCAAGAGCAACACACTTGGATACAAAATTAACACATAATTAGACATTTTTTTTTAACCAAGTAATAATATACAGCCCAAATTTTTTAGTGAAATTATCTGCTTGATAACGGGGCCCCATTGGACATTAAAAGTTTATATCATACGACCTTCTTTGGTGTTTGTTTGAGTATGATTTTTCACCCATTGTAGTCTTTCTTGTGGTCCCCTTTTTTTCTAATCTTCTTTCTTTCTTCTCTTGAATTTTTTCTTAAAAGTATATTTAAGGTGCCAAATTGCAGGGGCCTAAACTTATAATTGAAATGAGTTTTAAAATGAAAACACTTCGCTTTTTTTACTAGAGCAAAACCTCCTTTACCTAACTCGATTTGTAGCACCAAGATGGCCATTTTGTTCCTGGCAAAAATTCATGTTTTCAAAGTTCTAGATTTTTGTATCTTTTTTACACATCACATAAAACACTTTTAATATTTACTTATTTTTTATAAATTTAAATTTGCGTATTTATCTTTAATAATCATTATCAGAACATTATTAAAACTTTAAATAATATAATATTTTACCATAATTGAAAAATACAGCCTTCTGAAAACTTGGTTATAAATGTAAACAAACTACTCAATCACTGCCTACTTGAAACCTTTTATACATTTAAGAAGTCACTCCCTACAGAATCATTTATACATTTAAGAAGTCACTGCCTATGGATCTTAATTACTTTTACCAAGTTTTAGATTTAAGAGCTGGTACTTTACATACTCATTTCGGACATAAATTCCTACCCCACCAGCTCCTTTGCCTATACGATCATTACGGAAGAGGTGATAACCATCAAAGTTAACTAAATCAGAATGCAAAGACGGCTTTACCTAGGTTTCAGACACAAGAATGGCATCAATAGTTGTGTCAGTAAAAATGATAAGGAACTCATCGATGTGCAAAAGTAAACTTTGAGCATTTATGTGAGTCACATTAAGAGCACGTTTGTGAGCTAAGAATGCCGTTCGTAACAATTGACAGGTGGTTGATTGCTGAGAGCCGAAACTGAGCCTAGTTGTGTCTCCAGCAGTGCGATCACGTAAAACTTCAGAGATAACGATAGAAAACGATTTCTATCGTTATCTCTAGCTACAATAGATAACTTTTGCGATCACGTAACTACATAGCTAATGTTTTGATAATAATTATCGACGTACATATTTTGTACGTCGATAAATTATCGTACCTTCACGGGCCATGTTCACAGCGTTAATCGCAAATAAAAATCATTGCAAGGCAGTGAAAAAAAAAAAAAAAAAAGCGGTAAATTTCAAATACGTACCAACATGACGTAAATTCATATCGTAGCCTACGTAATAAAATAATAAAAATTAATAATAATAATTAATAATAATAATAATAATAAAATAATAATAATAAAAATTTAATAATAATAAAATAATAATAATAATAATAATAATAATAAAATAAGAATAATAATTCAATTTATTTAAAATATTTTTTCAAAGACAAATACATGATAAAAACAATAAGATAATCAAAATTTACAATAATCATGTTTAGAAGATCAGCTTGAGGTTTGAACATAGTTTGATGTAGTCATCGAACTAAGATGGTCAGGTTCTTGTCCTGAAAACTGTATCTTAAACAGGGATCTTGCAGTCCGTCAAAATGGTTGTGATTTTAGAACTTGACGGGAAATGGGATCACTGGTTGGGTTTTGCAGTGGGAGAGCCTGGATGTGGTCCGAGAGAATGTGGCGCAGTTCTGGGTAAAAAATTCATGTTTCTCGTAGTCATACTCGCAAGGAGTGTCTTCCTCATAAATCTCTGCATACTTCGGGTTGTATTGGAAGGAATAATAATAATAATAATAATAATAATAATAATAATAATAATAATAATAATAATAATAATAATAAGAATAATAATTCAATTTATTTAAAATATTTTTATAAAAAATAAAAATATAATATAAAGCTGATCTTCTAATCATGATTATTGTAATTATGATTATCTTATGTTTTTTATCATGTATAATAATAATAATAATAATAAAAAATTTAATAATAATAAAATAAAATATAATAATAATAATAATAATAATAATAATAATAATAACTATGAATAAAAATTAAAAAAATAGTGGGGCCTAAAAAAAATGTCTGTTATATTTATTAATTCATTGCAAAAATTTAGTAGCCTTGGTTACAATTACAAGCCAACTGATTTTCAAGTTTTATACAATCCCTGACCACCCAGAGAAAGCTTTATTATTATTAGGTATGTTAATTGGATGTAGAAAGACAGTAGGTCTTCTGCACAACCCTATGTTTTGTATCCCAAAGTTCATACTTCGATTTCCAAGGCAAAAATACAATTGCCATCCCTTACACCCTACTTTCATTGTAAAAAAAGATTTTCCCTTGCAGATATGTTGATGGTCATGTTTCTATTAGTCACCATTTGGGAAGGTATACTAGGAAGGATAAAGTGAACACAGATAGTGTAGGCCTAAGTTAACAAATAAGCAGCTACCAGTGGTGTCAAACTGTTTTCAATATCAGGATTCAGCATTTGTATGGGTAATGGCACTTTCTCAGACAAACTACATAATTGTTTTCCAATTTGGGTCTGTAGCAAGCATAAAAGTGTAAAAAAAAAACTTTTCTTATTATATTTTTTTATGAGGGAAATGTTGAAACTAGTCTACAGAAAACAAGGCATATTGTTAAACAATTCAAAATAATTAGCATGTGTGTGTGTGTCACATGAACACATCTACACAAGTGCCTCAGACTGTATAAATATAATGCCTCTTCTATTATCATTTAGGCCCTACACAGACAATTTTGTGTAGTGTTTTACTGAAATGCAATTAAATTTGGGTTTTGAAATTACATCTTTATATAATTTTGGCTTAAACTCCTTGTGAAGGACAGAATTTACATTTTTAAATCTAGGGGGAGGTGTTTTTAAATACATATTTTAATATCCTTTTGATTAATGTGGTTGCCCTAAAAAGAAGATCAATATGGTTGTAGAGGAAGTAGGAGCAAAATGTCAATGATGCAGATTATTAGAAAAGTGGTTTGGCCTACATAACTAGCTACTATTTTGAGGTCTAGAATAATTGTGCTTATATTTTATAGTTTATAAGCATGGACCTCTTGCAGGCATACTACAAAATCAAATAGTGTCTTTGTTAAAATCAATACAATGTTTCGTGTTAATACAATAATATTAAAAAATACATCCAAGCAAAAATATAAGTAGGGCCCACCTAATTTCAGTAGGCCTACCTAGGTACCGTCTACTGTAGATAGCTGTCAAGCCTATACTTAGTGTACAAGGCCTAGGTGGGTACATATTTTAAAAAAATGTTTCTACACATAGGATTAAATATTACAATACATAGTGCTTGAAAAGTTGAAAGCTGCATTCTTTTAGCACCATTCCCTCAGTGTTTTTTGCCCCAAACCTACGGTACCTTGTTTAGCATTAAATGTGGAAGGTACAAGTTAAGTTACCAAGTATTCAGATTTAAAATAGTTGGAAATAAATTGAAAAATTAAATCATTTATCTCAGCCGCGTATCGAACCTGGGTCTGTCATATTGGTCTTGAATTACATGTACGTGATTCAGTGTTTTGTTGATTGATTTATAGGTAGAGATTCTTTTATGTGTACCGGTAAAAGAGAATAGCTGTCCGTAGTGGATCATAAGGTTTGCGTGCAGGTCCGAAGTTTGATCCTTGCTCACGGCCTGGGGTTTGGTCGAAACTAAGTAACTGTAGGGCAAGGCTTGGGAGTTGGGATAAGTTCTCCGAGCAAGATAAGGGCGTACAGACTAAAGGGGCCCCTGTAGGGGGTAGCTTAGACAAGTGATCAGTTTGCTAGGCTAGCCTATGCTAGGCCAATCCTTTCAGGTTGACAAATGACATGCACTATCCTATCGCATTCATCACAAAGCATATATCGCCATATGAGAACAGCACCTAGCTGGTCTTACATAGGGATGACATGAAATTAACTGCGGGTCAAAGGCCATTGTGTAGGCCCTAGACCCATCCATTATGTGTGTCGGCATAGCCTACACCAAGCCCTAGAACCGAATACTAATGCGAAAAGTAAGGTTAGAGGAGCCCTGCGATCTAGGCTAGGCATCAAAGCCTCTATTTACTGTACTATTCTATACTACTACTCCTACCTGCCGGGCTAAATTGACTAGGCCTAACACTTGTGATATGATAGGGCGTAATTGGCCCTACAGAAAATAATAGGACTACTACGCCTGGGCCCTAGGCCCCTAGCGCAGTGTTTGACAGGACTGTCACCCACCAATGTAAAGAAGGTTAGGTTGTTATGCAGGCCAACATGTATAGGCCTACACGGGCTGACGTCTGGAAACTCGGAAGGCTGTAGCAGCTGTGCCAAGAGGAGGCAAATTCAAAATAGTCTTTTATGAATAACATATTTTCGTACGGCCGTATGGATGCCGGCTACACGGTGGACTAGAGTCCTTGTAATCTAGCCTCATGGTAAGCTACGCACACTCGCACAGTATGGGCTAGCCTTACATACGCCTACGACAAACTGAGCAATTTGAAGATTATTTGATAAAGTTATTGAACCTAGATAGTTATTATTGTTCTGCATACCTTGTTATGTGATCTTTGTGTAACAAATAACATCTAAAAGTGCATCATTTTATTGTTATTAAATATAAAAGAGCTGAGGCGGTATTGATATGAAACAAGTCCGCCATTTGTAATTTGAGCTTTCTATAGGTGACAACTCGTAACGCGATCTCCTTTGCTCACGCTAAATATTTGTCACTGTAGTTATCGTTGTCTATAGAGAAGTGATGTCACGAGTTACGTGGTCGGACTTTAGGATAGTTGTCACAGAATTGAGATAACGATAAAGAGCTCATGAGCTTTCTATAGAAATCGATTTCTACAAGCTTACATGATCGCACTGCTGGTGATGTTATGTCAGTTGTATGATCAAACATAGAATCTGCTAGCTGTGGTAAAGAACATTGCCAGCACATCCATGTGGCGGCGTTGGATACTTTTTTTATGTTCTGAAGTCGATAATCGTAGACATGACTTATGAAATTTACTACTACATAACACGCAATTGAAAAATATTTAATTTATCCTCCCAGGAAGATCACATACGCCACACACCCCTTCTTCCATCGAGTGGCAACGGTAGGGCGTCTCAATGACAGAAGTTTTTTTCCTCTTATCAATCAGTTTTTCGACAAGCTCCCGTTTAGATCAAGCTTCCCCCCGTCCAAGCCTGGCTAGTTCTGCTCGCAGAGGCGTCATACGTCATCAGCTCAGGATTCACAACATGTGGGATCATCTGAGTTGTTGACACTCACATATTATGTGACAAGTTCTTGAGGTCCTGGATTAGGCTGAACTGAAAGTTCTAAAGCAAGTACTATACGTAGTTCTGAATTTCAATCCGCAAAAAAAATACGTGAGCAGCAAGCCAAACCCCACAACAAAAGCCTTAGACACCATTCTTGACAGTATGGGTATGACAAAGGTAAAAAGTTGACGATATATTATTAAGAATGTTGTTATTTTGTAATAAGTTCTTTGCGATATAATTTCCAAGTAGCCGTGAATCAAATAGACCTTCGTTGCCTGATTGTGTCGATGGTCGTTTGTTTTGTGTGAATCCTTCTCATCGACAAATTATTAAAAATTAAAAACATAAAAATCGATGTAAAACACACTTGTACTTTCTCACTAACAATATCACTTGTAGGTTATTATGAAAAGAAGTCACTTTTATAAAATACAAAACGAAATTCAATCTAGAACTGTAAAAAAACACATTTTTAGCAAGAGTACCTACCACTTATCTTACTTAATGATACATTGTATAAGCGTTATTCTTAAAATAGGTATACCCAATGGATCAAGTACATTCTCTGTACGGGGGACGGCGGTGTCAGTCATGTAGATGCAGCATTGCCTGAGAGAAGAACCATGAACTCTGGGCTCCAGCTCCAGCTAAGAACAGAGCTCAATCAATCTCTCTCCTACCTGACGGATGGGTGTTGCACATTTCCCGTGACGATGTTTTCCACTGACAACCACTCTGGAACTAGCACCAGATCACGAACCTTCTCTGCACGGGGGACGGCGGAGTCGGGCATGAAGACGTAGTGTTTCAGCTGTAGAGTCAATACCCTGGAACCATTATCATCACCATCAACGTCACTACTAGAGCCACACTAGTTACTCAAAGGGTAACGTAAATTACGTTTAAACGACTAGGCCGCTGCGCGAACGCTTTTTCTTGTCACGTTGATGTATGAGTTTTTTTCCAAGTTTTTAGAATGTGTAGGATCTCTTTACTTCTTCAAGTCCACTGCTAAATCATTTTTGTTAAATTAGGATATTTGTTATTCAGTAATAATAATTGTTATGGTAAAACCAATTAAAAGAATGTTATCTGAAGGCCCGAAGATTTGCTTTCGGAACGCATTGTAGGTAATTGTTGTCAAGTTTCTATAGTTACTTGTCAATTATTATACACCTCAAAAAACGAACATTCCGTCTGTGATGTCACAGACGGAGACGACCACGACGTGGGGGAACCCCTGCCCTCCCCATACGCTTGTGGCTGGTTCTGACCAGCACAGGCATGTCCACCCCTTGTCCCCCCGCGTCACCCCTTACGTCCCTATCTTCGTCTCGATTAGCCAAAGTGCATAAATATGAGACGTTAAGCAATATTCAATCAAATCAATCTCAATCTATAAATAAACTTAACAAATATACAATAAAAACAACATAGCGTCGGTCGTTAGAGCATTTTACTAGGTATTATATTTATTTACTGAGAATTTCACTTTATTTAGTTTTTTTAAACAGTCTGTACGCCAAACTTAACATAATGTGCTAAACAATGAGTTAAGTGTGTAATTTTTGGCAATCGATGTATTTTTAACGGTCTGTAGCGTACACGTGCCGTCTGCATTGAACTCCAGACAACAAAGAATCGGCGCGCGCATCGTGTGCACGCATACAGCCAGCCACTGCTGCCTACGCCGCACTAGCAGTCAGTCAGTCTGATGTTCTTGTCCGAGGTGGACGTGTTTCGTCTACGCTCTTCAGTCTGTTCTTGTTTATTCTCTACTGCACAAGGAGTTTGCTTCTGTTGTAGAATGTTTAGTTTGGGCAAGTTTTGGTACTTCAATCTTTGACACATGAGAAGTCACAGTTTCTCCCCTTACCCGTGGCTGGTTCTTTCCAGAACGGAACTTTCCTCTCCATCTTCCCTAGGTCAGAGTGGCGCATTATTACCTAACGCTTGACGTGCCCTGAATCTAAATAAACCAGCAATTAAATAAATCATTCTGCTTGTTGACTTCAGTGGATGGTACGTTCTGTCAATACTAAAATGTTTTGTCAGCTCTTTATTCTCTATGTTATCTCTTGATAAGGAAGCGTCCATGTCAGTTTTGTACTCAGTCTGCTCCGTCCGTACAGCCTGTGGTGTTTAAGTTAGCCAGTGTTGTGTTCTGTTCAGTGTGAGACAAGATGACACCGCCTGTACAATGTTGGATACATTCTGGCCAACAAAGTACATTGTTTTAGAAAATGGTATTGTTGGGATGGTTGATGTTTAAGAGTGGAGTTGTGTTTTGAAGTCGGTAGAGAGAATGAGTTATTAGTTTGTCTTGAATAAAAGAATAGAATAGAAGATTATCACGAACCGTGTTGTGTATTCTTAATAGTATATACTACGAGTCCGTGATAACTGGCGCCCAACAAGATAAGCACGAACCCAAAGCCTGGAGGACAGCTAGACCTCAGCCTAGACTAGATCCGAGTTGTGAAGAAACAGTTCAGGACTGCACTGAATAGGCCATAGATAGGCCTACTATTATACCTTTGACTAGGCCTACTGCACGTGGGGACGAGCTCGAACCCGGCCCAGAGGTAAGAATAGAACCAGACTAGATCATTGTGAGAATTTGCAATGGAGAAAGATGTGCTTGGGCTGGAAACCCCAATCCATCCCACAAATTGATGGACAACAAGATACCATCCTTGGGTCTTGCTAAAAATGCAAGAGAAATTGAAAATTTAGAGGGTAGGCTCGCAACTCGCAAGCTCGGGCCGCCATTAGACTTAGAGAACACACCAGAACTAGAACCCGTAGGCCTACAAGCGAATAGATCTGCCAGCGTCAGTTGCCCTAGGGCCCCCAGAGACATTCCAATCAGAGATCTTATTGCATGGTCAATACCCACATTTAGTGGCCTAGGATTTGAAGACCGGAGGATTTCTTACGTACTTTCGAGGAGGTATTACAGACGCGGATATCCTAAATTCGTGCTGGGTGGCTATGCCACTGGCCATCTCCGAGGGGATGCACCCAAAGTTGGTGGCAAGGCCGCCAATATCTAGGCCGACATGGGAAATATTCAGATCCAGCATGAATATACGTTTCAACGGACCCTTCGCTTATGGAATCCCCGTACGCAGCTTTACATGGAGAGAAAAAAGAAGAAAGGAATACAAATAGAAACGTTTATTCAACAAAAGGTACTGCTGCATAAAAGCCGTACAAGGACCGTCCGACTTCTGCCTCAATAAGCTCCCATTGAGCATTTGACAGTCGCATACGGCCATTTCTACGAGCACCGTTCCTAAATTTCAATCGAAGAGCTCACGACTCGAGCATTAAAAATAGACGGGATCTCGAATCTGAGGACATTTCCCCCGAAGGATCACCGTACCCAGAGAAAGCAGGCCCCTCAAAAAGACCCCAAGCAGTGGACGTATACAGGCAAGCCCACGACAACAGCATCACGGGGGGCAACGATAACAGTTCGAACGAATCCCAAAAGAGAGTTGAAGTTCAATTGCCAAAGGGTGGGGGACTTCTCCCCCGATTTCGATCAACCTCCTTTCCTCCCCACTCAAGAAAAAGAGGGTCGTCAGGGAAACGGAATGGGGGGGAAAGGGCCCCCAGTAGACACCTCCCCCCCGAGTAGTTTAAAAACAAACAAGGGCTGGACAGGGGGTGTTTTTACCCGGGGGAAATTAATGAGATGGTAGATTGAAAAAAATGCGAAAGAGATAGTTTTGATAAAAAGAGAAAGGTCCCGGAGAAAAACGCCGGTTGGAAGATGAGGAAGGGGAGCCGCAAGAGAATACCGAGAGACCAAAAAAATTTCACAGGCTTCAGTAGATTGATATCTAACCAAGTAGTATACCCCGGGGCACTCGGGAATCGAAGTAAGCATTGCAGGCCTCCACTTCCAGGCTAAAATTGGACACTCAGGCAACATTGAACTATGTGGACGCTGACTTCGCTGACAACTTACGGCTGTCAATAGACGCAGAAGAAGTAGAGATTAGAAGAGATACAGACTTGACAGGTGATGAAGATTGTGGACTATCTACTAAAGATGAGGGATTTCACACAGATGAAGCAATATCAACAGAGATTAGAAGAGATACAGACTTGACGGGTGAATATGATTGTAAAATATCTGATGAAGAAGATGTTATTCCAAAAGATGAAGCAGTATCAGCTGTGATTAGTAGAGATACAGACTTATCAGGTGGAGATGATTGTGAACGATCTGATAAGGATGGTGTTTTCAAAAGAGATGAAGTAATTTCAACGTGTTTAAGTAGAGATACAGATTTGTTAAGTGAAGTATTAGCAGATGATTATAACCAAATGCAGAAGATGGAATACATGCAGGTTTTGAACCTAAATGGATTGGACCATCTCACATCATGGAAAAAACTCGGCAATGGTATGGACACAAATTGATCGCAATGTTCCAAGAGGGGACTTCACGAAGTATCACCACACCCAGATACAAAAGATACACCAGTGTGATCCTCGATTCATTACTGCTGACGACGCGTCTAGTGTGAATGAGAAAGAATTTCAGCTAGAAATGCAGATCCAGGAAGGGCCGGAGCAGGAAGTGTGACGTCAGCTATGGACGAAGGACACAATCGTCGATCCACCGCCAAACGAGGAGCAGCAGACCGACAGAGGACAAGAGGACTACATAGGAATAATTAGTTTGTTTTCAAGTTATCAGTAATCTCTTAGATCACCAAGAACTTAAGTTTGTAGGGGGGGAATGACACCGCCTGTACAATGTTGGATACATTCTGGCCAACAAAGTACATTGTTTTAGAAATAGTATTGTTGGGATGGTTGATGTTTAAGAGTTGGAGTTGTGTTTTGAAGTCGGTAGAAGAGAATGAGTTATTAGTTTGTCTTGAATAAAAGAATAGAATAGAATGATTATCACGAACCGTGTTGTGTATTCTTAATAGTATATACTACGAGTCCGTGATAAAGATTTGTTTCATGTGACAAGGGCGCCTGGTTCCTGTGCTGGTGTTGCATTATTTAGTCCCTTGCGTAGTTCATGAGACAAACAGTTTTGTTGTTTCGTCTTAAAACTCAGGTATAATCAGTCTGGATAACTTAAACCAACTTCGGCCTTAGCGTGGGTTGGCCTGTCATGGTATCCTCACATCTGCAAGCTTCAGTCGCCCAAGGCTTAATCTGTCCAGCTTGAGCTCTCCTCGTTGTGTGGGTTCATACCACCTTCCCTAGGTGACCTCGTCATTCGTGCATCAACATTCAAAGCCCACTGTCTCGGTTATTGCAAGTGCATCACATGATACATACAGCCCAGTATAAGTTATTGTTGTGGTGGTGTCGGTGCTGCTTCTACTTCTCACCCAAGTAACTTGTACATCTATTAAGAATACCAGGGCAATCAAATTCCAACTCGCAACCTTCTCGTGGTTTGGCCCGTGATTAGGGAGTTTATCTCCCTGAAACTAATGTGCGAGCTCTGGGTCGTCGTCGGGGAACTGTCCCCTTCCCTTTGACTACCTCCCCGACGGCGATGACAGTGACAACACGGACATGCTTGTGGCTGGTTCTGACCAGCACAAGGCCTGTCCACCCCTTGTCCCCCCGCGTCATCCCTTACGTCCCTCCCTTCGTCTCGATTAGCCTAATTGCACAAAATATGGACGTAAAGCAATATCCAGTATTATACGCCTTGACTCTGTCTGGACACTACTGTAGTGTAACAACTTGAGCTGCCCTCTTAGCTTTGCTGATATGAATGAGATTACACATGTGGTCTTGTTTTCCAACTCCCAAACTTCTCGTGATTTGGCCCGTGATTAGGGAGTTTTTCTCCCTAAAAACTAATTGCGAGCTTAGGTCGTTTGTCGGGGAACTTTCCCCTTTCCTTTAACAACCTCCCGACGGCGACGACAATGACAAAAAGGACGGATAATGACACAGAGGGAGAGGGACCACGACGGGGGGGAATCCCCGCGCGCCCCATACGTTTGTGGCTGGTTCTGATCAGCACAGGCCTGTCCACCCCTTGTCCCCCGCGTCATCCCTTACGTCCTCCCTTCGTCTCGATTAGCCAAGTTGCATAAACATGAGGTTAAGCAATTTTCCAATCAATCTTATCTCAAACATTTACAAAAACAAAGCACCCAAGAGGTCTTATCCCAAAAGCCAAACTGACTATCAATATGTAGTTGGTGGCGTGGGTGGGGGGGGGGGGGAGGGGGAACAGCGCCGCAGAACCATAACTCACTGCCACACTCACCATTTCTTGAAAAAAAAAAGTCAAACCAAAATACATTTCCATATCGATATCATTTTTTTCTTCATATCGATATCGTATTGAATGATCGATATCGTTGTGCAGCCCTACTGTTTCCCAGCCGATTTCCTAGCCCCGGAAAGACTACAAAGATCTTCGGTTGCAGTTTGAATTCGCCGTTCGTGGTCGCTCAGGGTCTCGTCGCAACTGTGCGTTTAGTGTTGGTCCGCCACGGCCCAAATTGTCGTCTGTGAAATAGATCGTATTTTTGTCACATACGAAGTGCACCAACCTCTCGTTTATGACTCTCTTGTATTATGGTCTTTCCTAGAAATGGGCATCGAAAAAATCGCGCGTTACGATAACAGCATCGTGAAGAAAGGCCATATCAAGCATGGTCCTCTCATTTATGATTTCTTTTTATTCCCGGTTTGTCATACAAAAAGTCCTTGAATTTTTCCGTGTCTTCAAATTCTCGTTCAACTCGCAAAACCCTTTTCGTGGTTTGGCCCGTGATTAGGGGAGTTTATCTCCCTGAAACAAATGTGCGAGCTCTGGGTTTGTCATCGGGGAATTTTCCCCTTCCCTTTGACTACCTCCCCGCGGCGACGACAATGACAAACACGGATGATGACACAGACGGAGGCGACCACGACGTGGGGGAAACCCTGCCCTCCCCATAGCTTGTGGCTGGTTCTGACCAGCACGGCCTGTTTCCCCCTCATGTCCTCCCGCGTCATCCCTTACGTCCCTCCCTTCGTCTCGATTAAACCAAGTTGCATAAATATAAGACGTAAAGCAATATCCAATCCAATCAATCCAATTTCCGGTCACTACGACTCCACCGTGAGCGTTAGCCATATCCCAAATATTGTGCAATCATCGTACGCTGTGGTTACGAACACACCACATTTTTAAAATTTTATATTATATTGCCTTCCCCTTCCACCGAACACCACATCTCAGAACCTTACCACCCCCATTAAATATTTTCAAGCTACTCTAGGGGATGTCCAACATCGCTGGGAAAGGAACCGGTTGTCGTAGCCTGTGGCACTCTCAGTTTGATAAGAAATGCACTATAGGATGTTTATTTGGTAAACATGAGTTCTATTGAATTTCAATTTAAAAGTAATTGTCATCTTAATTAATAATTATATTTGAATAATACACTTTTGAAAGAAATTATGTGATTAAAGCGAATTTTATGAGTAAAGCGAATCATTCTGTAGGCTAATGGAAGTTAAACGTCCCTACACTACAACTGTTTCGGATCGGGTGTGGGCCATCAAATTCCAAATCGCAACCCCCCAACTACAAAAAAAATAATACGAATACTAATACTAGGAATTCAAAGGCATGGGTGCAAAGCTGCTCGGTGGGCCTCCTTGCCGGCACCGGGCCTTCAAAAATCCAACTCGACACCTTCTCGCGGTTTTGGCCGTGGAATAGGGGAGTTTCATCCCTGAAACTAATGGCGAGCTCTGGGTCGTCGTCGGGGAACTCCTTCCCTTGACTACCTCCTCCACGGCGACGACAAAGACAACACGGACGGATGATGACACCTTCGTTCGATTAGCCAAGTTGCAAAATATGAGACGTTAAGCAATATCCAATCCAATCAAACAGACGGAGACGACCACGACGTGGAAGAACCCCTGCCCTTCCTCCCCATATGCTTGTGGCTGGTTCTGCCCAGCCCAGGTGTTAATCAGGTGAAGAAAGCAAAGGTGAAATCAAATAAGCTTTAATTTAAGTAGGTGATGCGCAGACATAGGTGATAGAGAAATACTGTTCGCGCCGATTATATTTTTTGTATTTTCGTCGCTTTGTTTAGTGCTATTTTCATTTTTTTTTAACTTTTTTTTCTTTTCATTTGGTTTTTACTCGAGTGGTTTTGCCCGGTTTGTCATTTTGATTTGGTCAGCAATCACGTTCGTTTTCTGTTTATCTTCCGTTTTGTATTCGCATATCATTCTTGTAGTTCAGTACACGACTAGTTGTCGTTCTGAAAGGTCGCTCTTGTTATCTCTCTCGCTCATATTTGGGCAATTCCAGTTTTCTTACGCTCTCGTACTCTGCACTGTGTTTGCAGTGACTTCGCCTGTGTTGTGACATTTTCAACCGCTACGTTTGCTTTTTCTTTATTTCTCTTCTTTACACTTCCAACTGGCCAGCTCTATTAAACCTTTCCTTTCCCCCTCGACGTCTGACACACTGACGTCGCGACGCACGCGACGCAAGAAATTTCGCCAACTTCTGAACCTCACGACGTCGGGGGCAACCAGTCCATGCAGCAAATATTCTGCACAATTATGTAAGTTCTCTTCCCCATTTTATTTCCTGTGTTCTTCCTTGCTCTCTTATCTCTATTAAAAACTTATTACAGTCCACTTAAAATCTCGGTTAGGCATCTCGGCCTAAACAAATACTGAGGTGAAAAATATAGGGATAATAACATAGGTGATAAGAAGACATTAAAAGACATTGAAAGAAAGGTGATTTGATAATAAAGATGATAAAACAAGAACAAAGAACCCGTAACCAAAACAAAGAATAACAAAGAGATTAACACATATTATTGGAAGATGCTCCCATCTTACATTCCGGCCCCATGAAGGCTTTTTCATTGAGTAGGAAGGGGCAAAGTGTTGGTTGTGGTAGGCTCAAAGCACCAAAGTTTCTCTGTAAGAACAAGCTAGGGGTCCCCAAGATATGGGATCGATGAGTGAGGAGTGTGACTCATTTAAGGTAAATGTCTTTGTAAGCAGTAGTGTAAGCAGGCGATTGAGGTCGTCAGAGATGTTCAGGGATCGCTGCACAGCTGCTTATGCACAGGCACTGAAGTTGATGAAGTTACAAGAGGTGATGCATTGTCGGTGATGAGAAAGTGAATGCGGAACATCTGCTGATGGCTCTTGGACAGTGCTGGTAGACGAAGGTACGACAAAGGTAAAGGGCGACGTTGAAGGCGACGGTGAACACGACAGTGAAGGCGACGGTAGAGTCGACGGTGAAAGAGAAAATGGTATCAAAGGCTGAGGCGACTGATTCGGTGTGAGCGATATACACGATTTTGAGATGTGGAAACGGTTTTTGGCGACCTGGAAGGCGACGACGATGAAATGCGTTTGGGAAGGAGAATGGACGCGCTAGTCGATCTGACTCTATCCGTTCTATTTCCGAGTCATCCGAAGAAGCGGAAGAGAGAAGTTCATTTTTTCCGTGAGGTAGGCCCACGGGGACGGGACGTTCCTAAAAGACGGAGAGCCCGTGACAGTTTCTATTGCCTCATAAGGTACATAT
>JAMZAV010012293.1:0-17127 GCA_024449915.1 Sweltsa coloradensis | reverse complement strand
AATTTTATTTTCCCTTTTTCCCGGGTTTTAGACGTCATCCGGATGATCAGAGTAATATGGAACCTGGTACAGGACAAACAAACAAAGCTAATCTGTCACATCGGGAAACGACGTGAGTATGAATGTCTGAGTATACCAAAATTATTTCAGTAATAGTAAATTATATGGTGCATCTTGAATGCTATTTCAGGGTCGTAAACTCTTCAAAAAAACGTAGGCAAAGATGTATATCAACGATAATTATTGATTTGTAGTGTAATCTGTAATAACGCGAATCGTCTGTATTGCACATTGAAATGAAGTGATTAGCGTCTTATATCCCCCTCCCCTCCATTGGGACATTCGACATTCCGTTGTCCTTTGTCCAGTAGGCCTAGTCTGATCCTCGCTGGGCTGTTTGTAACATTCTTACGCCGTGATTCCGCGAAAAACTCGTTGACAATAAATTCAATTATGAATGTTTCGTTCGGCCTAGAATTCTAGCCTGAACGTTGAAAGAACGAGGTGAAACGAAACTATGTTCTTTTGATGAAAGGTAACGATCGAATCGACATAAATGAAGCCAAAAATCTTCTCAATCAACGTCAAAAGGCTAATAAAAACTGGGTTGAGAACTCCACACACCCATACGGAATGTAGCGCCGCTACATCTGAAAAAAATAGTATCGTAAAGTATCTTTGCTGCTACTTCGCTACTTTTTCGGGGCATGTAGCGAAGCGTTATCGTAGTAGCGACCCCAAGACTGCATGATACGACGCCGCATGATTGTATCCACATGATTCGCGTAACATATGAATGCTACTGTAACATTTTATTCAGACTGTTTCCATGTATTATTGGATGAGCGAATAGTCGTTCCGATAGGAAAAATTATTCGCTCAAACGGGGTGGCAAAGGTTCACGCATACCATTCGATTCCCAACACCCACAGCTATCATTTCAAGCTTGATTAACTCAACATTTCGTTCGCCTTCATAGCGTCGCGACGCTATGAACACGACCGACGCTCAATTTTTTCGTCCGCACAGTGACAACTTAAATATTAAATTTCTTTGTTATAAATGTACTTACAGACATCATCTTTATGTCCATGTTTTCACCATTAATCACGTTTTAATATAGTGTACTTGTTATACGTCCAAATACATAAATACAGTCTGTTTCATGATCAAATAGACCTCAAGATGCGTTTTTTTAAGAATACGCACTGCTTTCGTTTGATAGCAAAGGTAGAGTTTTTTCAAAAATGATTATTCAAATGCTCAATATAATAGTTAATGATGTTGGCAACAAAATGGCTATCTTGAATTTGGCCATAAATATTACAGATACACTGTAAATAATAAAATACCTAAAGCTGCGCGCGGCACTCGAGTCGGGAAAAACGTACTATATCACTGTAAATTTCCTTCTAATTAAAGTTAATTCATTATTTTTCACTCTTGAACGCAAATAAAGCAAATCAGGATTAGGAGAAATGTAATTCAAACAAAAAAGTACAGTCAGTTCCAAAATGGGTCCCCTGCTATATATTTTTAAGAAATTGAACGTTTGCAAAGACAATTGTCCAGTGGATATGTTTTTAGTTGTATATTAGATATAAAATAATCCCCTATCTGGGATAAAACATAACATGATATCCTTTTTTGGCGATTATGGCTATGCAAATAGTTGAATTCCTGAAAAAAAAATGTGTCAAAACGGGTGACACTCTTTATTTCACACTTTCCCTCTTCAATGCCGAATTACTTACTTTAAGCATAGCGTTTAAGCGTTTAAAATATTATTCTGAGAGTATCTTACACAAGCAAAAGCATTGTTACAGGGAAATATAAAGAATATGTAGGTATAGACTGTTCCAAAAAGTGGGTCCCTAAATGTATAAGTAAATAAATTAATATTTATATATACAATTGTATACATTGTACATTTGTCATTACAACAATAGCACCATGTCCATGTACATTGTTTAGCTATTAATATACCATTACATTAAGACACAATATAATAGTAGACATAAAGGCAATATAACTGTCAAATAAAAAATAGAAACCCTCCAAACAGTAAATGCAGATTGCTGCATGCAGCTTTCAGGTTCGAGTGCATAATGCCAAATCATACCGTTATTTATCATTTTTATGAATATTTAGTAATTATTTTTGCTACAAAAAGAAATGACGCAAACGTAATTATTTATAAGATAATTATAAATAAAAAAAAGTCCAGTCTGTCAGTGTTGTGAACACTGTTCACAATATGTGTTGTCAGAGAACTGATTTTGCTTCAAATATTGTTATAAATGTCTATCTCTAGTCAAAATCCCTGCAGTAGCCTATAGCATAGACATTTTGTAAGAAAAGGATATGCATATTTCGATACGTGAAATGTATAATATAAAATTAAAAAAACATATTTTCAATAGGAACATCACTTACATTTTCAGACCTCTTCATTCACGTCTGAGTCGATGTTTTCTTCGTTCTCATCCTCTCTTGTACTGACATAATTTGTACAAGTCTGTATTTTGCACATGTCGGTACGACGAAGATAATTACGCAATCAATAACATGACTATGGAAGACATTGGCGTGAACAATTGCATGCTAAGAGTTACAGCACATCAGTTGGAGCTGGTTCAATGATCAACCATATTTCAAGAACCGGCGTAGCTTCTGAATCGTTGATATCTTCCATCCATGCAACTCTGGAGGAGGTATTTTTGAAAAGGATTCCATGGCTCATTTCCCTATATCAGACTGAGTGTTTGCACGGTTGATGTATATATGAAGTGGGTCCTTACAAGGTGGGAGAAAAGTATGTTCTATAGTGCCCCATTTTTCGTGCAGAACAACGAACAACGAATAGCGCAAATCGTTTTATTTGTATGCTATCTCTCCATAAATATTACACACAAACTCTTCTACACCATTCATTGTTTCTATTCTACAATAATTCTTCGAAAATTGTGGAACTGAATGTTATCGGTACACTAGACTGTATTGATAACGTACCAGATCCTTTATCGTAGCAAAAAGAAGCTTATATACTAGAATTATACTTCATGCTAATCACGCGACAGGAGCGGGATATGAAGACTTTGTTATTATTTGTGACGACACGGATGTCGCCATATTATCCTCTTCCATTTGCCATCAATCAACCAAAAGGTTAACTACACTGATGTTCACTGATGTCCAATGAGCACTTGTGGCAGAACCTATGACATGTGTCATGTTCGTTTGTGACATCAGCAAGGCTCTTCGAGGCACGAGATTTCTTCATGGATTTTAAGTGTTTTAGCAAAATGTTTGCTAGTGTCGACGCCGTTTCTTCTTGATGAATGTAATTATGACAAACGATAAAAATATAATTAATAAATACATAAATAATGTACAAATAAAAATAAACATTGTTTGTAATTTGTCTGCAAAAGCCTATTTTTGTTCAAGAAATCTCTTATCTTACAAACGGGCACTCTTCAAAGGCGAAAATTTGGAAGACATGAAAATCTTACATAGTACGCTATGGGGCAGAAACATGCAAACTCACTTCTCGGGATGCACGCATTATCTTGATGTTGTACATGTAGCGTCTTTTGAAGGAAAAGGAAAGATAGCTGCAGCAAAAATAATTGTTTTAAAGTCCACTCTGTGCAATTCTTCGAGCATCGAGTCAGTTGCTCTACTCGGACAAACTTTTGATGTGAATCCCGAAACAATGGATGGTGTAGAAGAGTTTGTGTATAAAACTTTATGAAGGAGAAAGCATAACAAAAGTAAACGATTAGCGCTATTCGTTGTTCTGCACGAAAAGGGGAACCATAGAATCTACCTTGTTCCCTCCTTGTAAAGACGCACTACATAAACACATCAAACGTGCAAACTATCAGTCAGATATATGGAAAAAGAGCTTGGAATCCTTTCAGGAATAAATCCTCCAGAGTTACATGATGGAAGATATCAACCATTTCTGAAGCCGCGCCGGTTCATTTTGACTAGAGATAGCCATTATATAAAACAATGTTTGAAGCAAAATGAGTTCTCTGCAAACGAATACTGTGAACAAACTGTACTTCTTTATTTATTAATTATCTTAAAAAAAATTATGTTTTGCGTAATTTCTTATTGTGGCAACAATAATTACTAAATTAATTAATTAATTAATATCGAGCCCTATTTCCAACTAAGTCGGGTAGGGGGTGGGACGTTCCCACCACATTCTTGGCTCCCCGGGCTTATCCATGGGCTAGCCATGCCTGACGCTTCTTCCACATAATCTATTCTTCCTCTGCATCATCTTCTTCCTCGTCACTGTCTTTCTTCCTCAGGGACCTCCACCAGTTTTTTGCCATATTTTTTCGTTCTTCCCGTTCATTTTCCTGGTTAATCCTTTCCCAAGCTGCATTTCTCCTTTTGAAATCCATTGCTATAATGTCTTCCCACCTCAGTCTGGGCTCCCTCTTTGTCTCTGTTAGTTTCCTGCGTCTTGTTCATATTGCATCTTCGGAATCCTGTCTTGCATCCTCTTCATGTGTCCAAACCACCCCAGCCTTTCTTCCCTAGCTTCAAGTTTAAACTCTTTACTCTTAGTTCTTTCCTTTTATCTTCGTGTTCCTCATCTTATCAATCTTCGTAAATCCCATTACACTCCTTAAAAATTTCATTTTCGCAGCTTGAATTTGTCTTCTTCTTTACGCCCAACTGGCCATGTCACTGCACCATATGTGAGTACCGGTACAAATATGCTTTGTATATTAAAAGTTTAAAAAATATTTTTAATAAACGGTAAGTAACGGTACGATTTATCATTATGCACTCGAGCCTTGAAGCTGCATGCAGCAATCTGCATTTACTGTTTGGAGGGTTTCTATTTTTTATTTGACAGTTATATTGCCTTTATGTCTACTATTGATGTAATGACATTAATAGCTAAACAATGTACATGTACATGGTGTAATTGTAATGACAAATGTACAATGAATACAATACTTATATAAATATTTATTTACTAGTTATACATTTAGGGACCCACTTTTTGGAACAGTCTATAACTACATATTCTTTATATTTCCCTGTAACAATGCTTTTGCTTGTTTTAAACGCTTAAACGCTATGCTTAAAGTAAGTAATTTGACATTGAAGTGGGGAAGTGTGAAAGAAAATATTGAGTGTCACTCGCTGTGACTTATATTTTTTCAGGAATTCAACTATTTGTACAGCCATAATCGCAAAGAATGGGTATCAGGTTATGTTTTATCCCAGCTAGGAGATAATTATATCCAACATACAATTATAAACATATCCACTGGACAATTGTCTTTGCAAACCGTCAATTTCTTAAAAAAATGAAATGGGGGACCCACTTTTGGAAACTGACTGTACTTTTTTGTTTGAATTACATTTATTCTAATCAGGATTTGCTTTAATTACGTTCAAGAGTGACAAATAATGAATAAACTTTAATTAGAAGGAAATTTACAGTGATATAGTACGTTTTTCCCGACTCGAGTGCCGCGCGCAGCTTTAGGTATTTTATTATTTACAGTGTATCTGTAATATTTATGGCCAAATTAAAGATAGCCATTTTGTTGCCAACATCATTAACTATTATATTGAGCATTTGAATAATCATTTTTGAAAAAAACTCTACCTTTGCCATTAAACGAAAGCAGTGCGTATTCTTAAAAAAACGCATCTTGAGGTCTATTTGATCATGAAACAGACTGTATTTATGTATTTGGACGTATAACAAGTACACTATATTAAAATGTGATTAATAGTGAAAACATGGACATAAGGATGATGTCCGTAAGTGCATTTATAACAAAGAAATTTAATATTTAAGTTGTCACTGTGCGGACGAAAAAATTGAGCGTCGGTCGTGTTCATAGCGTCGCGACGCTATGAAGGCGAACGAAATGTTGAGTTAATCAAGCTTGAAATGATAGCTGTGGGTGTTGGGAATCGAATGGTATATGTGACCCTTTGCCCCTCCGATTGAGACAATTCTCGTGAATTTGGGGGTCTATCGGAACGACTCGAAGCGAAGATTCCATTCTACTACACTGGAGAAAAAAATCCGGAATGTTTTTTTTTTTACTTTCTTTCTTTTTTTGTATTTTTGTGTGTCTGTGAACACGATTCCGGCTAAACCGATACTCCGATTGCGATGAAATTTTACGGAGACCTTCGAAATCTCTGAACTTAGAACTGCACCGTACGAAAAATCGATCGAAAAATTATTTCTCATGAAAATAGCAATTTTACGATTTTTTTCGATTTTCTTGTTTTTTTCTGTTTGTATTTTTGTGTGTTTGTTAACACGATTCCGGCTAAACCGATACTCCGATTGCGATGAAATTTTATGGAGACCTTCGAAATCTTTGAACTTAGAACTGCACCGTACGAAAAATCGACCGAAAAATTATTTCTCATGAAAATAGCAATTTTACGATTTTTTTTCGTTTTTCTTGTTTTTTTCTGTTTGTATTTTTGTGGGTTTGTTAACACGATTCCAGCTAAACCAATACTCCAATTGCGATGAAATTTTCTGGAGACCTTTGAAATCTTTAAACGTAGAACTGCCACCTTTTTGAGCGCAATCGAAAAATTATTTCTCATGAAAATCGCAATTTTACGATTTTTTTTCGTTTTCTTGTTTTTTCTGTTTGTATTTTTGTGTGTTTGTTAACACGATTCCGACTAAACCAATACTCCAATTGCGATGAAATTTTCTGGAAACCTTCGAAATCTTTGAAATTAGACCTGCCACGTTTTTGGGTGCAATCGATGAAATATTTCACATGAATATCGTACTTTTACGATTTTTTCGATTTTTAGTGCGATAATTTCGTGACATTTGGGCCGATTCTGACCAAACGGGTGGGGCTACAACGTTCATATTTCACATAGACATTAAGTCCATTAAGCCATGTATTGCTTTTTGAAAGAAAGAGTTGAAAAAGTTAGCCAGAATCCATATAAATAAAGGTTTTAATATGAGTTTTTTTTAAAGGTTTATAATAATAACAATTAACAAGTAACAATAGAAACTTGACAACAATCACCTACAATGCATTCAAAAAGCACTTGCAAAGGAAAAGTGGTCCTACAAAAACTAAAAACGAACAAAAAAGCTCATCCATCAACGCGGCGGGACTAAAGCGTTTTCCTAGTATAATTCTATTTCTACCGTCAGTGTTGGCTCGCTACTCTGATTCGGGAGGACCCGGATTAAATCCCGTCGAGACCGGCAATCCTGACTGAAGTTTTTTCGGAGGTTTCCCATGCAAGGGATTGAGTCCTCCCTTTACAAATGCTCTAATTCCAATATAATATTTATTATACTTAGTTAGACACATGAATATCAACACCAACATGCACAAACATGCACTGCACCATGGGCAGGTTTCCTACGAAAAATTGTTATTATTATTATTCTATTTCTATGCTTTCTATGTATTGTAAGGGATCATAAAAAATATAGTCCTATGGATGCTTCCGCGGCATTGCATATAATACAAAATTATTGAGATTTAAATTAGGAAAACGCTAAAGTCCCGCCGCGTTGATGGATGAGCTTTTTAAAATTTTTAGTTTGCATGGGATATCTTTACTTTTGCAAGTTCTTTGTTTTGCTGCCTACGCATTGTAGGTGATTGTTGACAAGTTTCTTTTGTTACCTGTCAATTGGTATTATTTCCCGTAAAAAACTTATATTAAAAGCTTTATTTCTATGGATTCTGGCTAACTATTTCAACTTTTTCTTTCAAAAGGTACTACATCACCATAACCTTAATGTTCATGTATAATATGAACGTTGTAGCCCCACCCGTTTGGTCAGAATTGGCCCAAATGGCACGAAAATATCGCACAAAAAATAAAAAACTTATATTAAAAGCTTTATTTCTATAGATTCTGGCTAACTTTTTCAACTTTTTCTTTTCAAAAGGTACTACATCACCATAACCTTAATGTCCATGTATAATATGAACGTTGTAGTCCCACCCGTTTGGTCAGAATTGGCCCAAATGTCACGAAAATATCGCACTAAAATCGAAAAAATCGTAAAAGTACGATATTCATGAGAAATATTTCTTCAATTGTACCCAAAAACAATACACCTCTAAGTTCAGAGATTTCGAAGGTCCTGTCAAATTTTCATCAAGATCGGATATGCCGTTTGCCTGGTAGAGAGTTAACAAACAGACAGAAAAACAAAAAAAAAAAAAAAAAAAAAAAAAAAAAAAAAACACCCGAGCTAAATTTTTTGGGGGGCAGTGAAATTGAAGTCTTCGCTTCGCTCATCCAATTATGTACTTCAAAATTCTTGCTCCTTACCAGTACTGCAAAATTAATGCTAAGTAAACTAGGAAAACGCTAAAGTCCCGCCGCGTTGATGGATGAGCTTTTAAAAATGTTTAGTTTGCATGGGATATCTTTACTTTTGCAAGTTCTTTGTTTTGCTGCCTACGCAATACGCATTGTAGCTGATTGTTGTCAAGTTTCTTTTGTTACCTGTCAATTGGTATTATTTTCCGTAAAAAACTTATATTAAAAGCTTTATTTCTATAGATTTTGGCTAACTATTTAAACTTTTTCTTTAATAAGGTACTACATCACCATAAACTTAATGTCCATGTATAATATGAACGTTGTAGCCCCACCAGTTTGGTCAGAATTGGCCCAAATGGAACGAAAATATCGTACAAAAAATCAAAAAACTTATATTAAAAGCTTTATTTCTATGGATTCTGGCTCACTTTTTCAACTTTTTCTTTCAAAAGGTACTACATCACCATAACCTTAATGTCCATGTATAATATGAACGTCGTAGCCCCACCCGTTTGGTCAGAATTAACCCAAATGTCACGAAAATATCGCACTAAAAATTGAAAAAAATCGTAAAAGTACGATATTCATGAGAAATATTTCTTCGATTGTACCCAAAAACAATACACCTCTAAGTTCAGAGATTTCGAAGGTCCTGTCAAATTTTCATCAAGATCGGATATGCCGTTTGCCTGGTAGAGAGTTAACAAACAGACAAAAAAACAAACAAAAAAAAAAAAAAAAAACAAAAAACAAAAAAAAAACACCCGAGCTAAATCTTTTTGGGGGTCAGTGAAATTGAAGTCTTCGCTTCGCTCATCCAATAAACAAACATGTTAATGATTGGCTGGTGGGCTGGATTGTGTTCTACGCGCCCCATTGACAAACTGGTATGTTAAGCAGGAAGTTTGTTTGTACTTTCTAATGTATATTGTTATTAATTATTTCTGAAGTTGTAGGCCTACATTACATAACAGAATAAGATCTACAACCCCATAGAAAGCTAGAAAAGGGCCATGAGGCCCCAGTCACAAAGTGTCTAACTTACTATGTCTAGTTATAATTCTTAAATCCACATTATAAAATACAATACAAATGATAACAAATAATGTAAAAGGAGATAGTAAAGGGTGAGCAAATGATGGTGAACAATTGACAAATTGCAAAGACAGCTACAATAAAATAAATAAAATAAAAATCATCATACAATAAGACAAGCCTAACAACGGCACGTTAATAAATAATATAACGGATATATATATATTTAACCTTGGCTTTATAGTAGGCGACTGCCTACGACTGACTACACCGGGGTACCCCGGTGTAGTCACTTTTTTAATTTCTGTCTAAAGTACTAACATATATATCCAACATGAATATGTATGAATTCACCAGAAGTGTGATTCTGTAAAAATTATAAATGAGGCCCAACTATAAAATTAACCGGCCGAATCAAACCACGGAAAGCGTAGAAAATGTCTTGTCTAAACGGTTGACTAACTGATCTGGAATGTTCGTTCGTCTGCGTTACAGTAACCACCCCACCAACTCTACTAATCACACTAACCAGTCCCCACACAAGATAATGATGCCAGTTTTAAGCGTAAGCAACGTAAGTAGCCGCTTAGGGCGAAACATTTCTGGGGGGGGGGGGGGACAACGCTGCCTCAGCATCTAATTATATGTAAAATCATTTCTTGATTTGACTGTCGGAAACACTCCCGCGTAGATATTATTTAAAACAATCCAGAACTCAACCTAGGATCGAACCTGGTTCTCCCCTTAATCTAACTATCACCACACATCAGGGGCGGTTACAGGGGTCTATCGCCCCCAACCCCTTTTCCATGGTCTTTGTCTTTTTCACTTGACCTATATTATAATACATTTTAAACGTTTTTTTAAGCTTTAAAAGTCGTAAATTTTTAAATTTGTTGCCTCCGGTGATAAGATCTTGTTGGCAAAATTGGGACTTTACTACAGACCCCGTACTACGTCAAGGTCTCCCCCCCCCTTTCCCTCCTACAACTCATTGTCGATTCCTGGATACGCCACTGCTTCCAAAGTTTGTTTTAAATTAGAGTACAATATAAATGTGAAAATTTGTAATTTGAACAAAAAAATATCTACATGGCAAAGACTATCGCTGATATTGTTTCCTATCTTCAAATTAGAACTATTGACACAGCCAAGGAAAACGCGTCTAACGAACATATCCTGAAAACGCTAGCAGATCGAAGTGATGGTTACTGTTTTGCCGTTTGAGCGTCGCCGTCAATGTGTTATCGTTCCCCGCCAGAGTTTACATCGACGCCAGACCATTTCCTCCCCGCTTTGGACACCCATAGATGTAGATAGACTAGGAAAACGCTTTAGTCCCGCCGCGTTGTTGGATGAGCGTAATTGGTGCATTGGAGCTGCCATGTGTTATGCGAATTTTCTGTTGTTCTGTGGCAAAATCATTACTTAGTTGAAATTTTTTTTAAATTTAAATTAAATTAAATTAAAAATTAACTTAATTTTTTTTAATTTTTTAATTAATCGTAATTGGTAAAAAAATCGTAAAATTTGCGATTTCATAAGAAATAATTTCCCGATTGCGCTCAAATTTTTCACTAAAATATTAATTCATAAAAAAAAGGTTCTGCGAAAAATGATTACGATCGGAATGATAAAGCATGTAGGTGTTATAAGTCAAAGAGTTGTTTAAAAAAAAGAAAAAAACCCGTAAAATTTCGATTTTTATGATAAATATTTTTTCAATTGCGCTCAAATTTCACAAAAATTCTAAATTCAAAAATAAGGTTCTGTGCAAAAATCATTAAAAAACGGAAAAAAGCATGTAGGTGTTATAAGTCGAAGAAATTTTTTAAAAATTGAAAAAAATCGTAAAATTGCGATTTTCATGAGAAAAAATTTTCCGAGTGCGCCCAAAACGTGGCGTTCTAAGTTTAGAGATTTTGAAGGCCTCCATAAAATTTCAATCGCAATCGGATTATCGGTTTAGCCGGAATCGTGTGGACAAAAAAGACAAAAAACAAAAAAAAAGAAAGAAAAAAAAAAAAAAAAAACATTCCGGATTTTTTTCTCCAGTGTATGAATGGGAAACTTCGCTTCGGGTCGCTACGCTCGCTACGCTCATCCAATAAGTGGCCGCTGTATTTGCCGTCTTCCTGAAACGATCGGTCCAATTTTAACGAAAAGAATGTCAAAATTGCAACCCACAATGAATGACAAATCACAATAGCTATACTTGCAATTTAATTACCGTCTTTTTGACGAGTACATTTATAAAAAGTTACGTAAAGTAGTAAATTAACATAAAATTTTGCAAAAGTAGTAAGAGTTCAGATTTGATATAACTAGGAAAACGCTTAAGTCCCCCCCGCGTTGTTGGATGAGCGTAATTGGTGCATTGAGCTGCCATGTGTTTGCGAATTTTCTGTTGTTCTGTGGAAAAATCATTATTAAGTTGATTTTTTTTTAAATTTAATTAAATTAAATTAAAAATTTAAAATTAAAATTTAACTTTAATTTTTTAAATTATTAATCGTAAATTGTTAAAAAAAAATCGTTAAAAATTGCGATTTTTATAAGAAATAATTTCTCGATTGGCGCTCAAATTTTAACACTAATATATCAATTCATAAAATTAAGGTTCTGCGAAAAAATCATTACAATCGGAATAAAGCATGTAGGTGTTATAAGTCAAAGAATTGTTTAAAAAAAAAAAAAAAACCCGTAAAATTTCGATTTTATGACAAATATTTTTTCAATTGCGCTCAAATTTCAAAAAGAATATCTAAATTCATAAAATAAAGTTCTGTGCAAAAATCATTAAAATCGGATAAGCATGTAGGTGTTAAAGTCAAAGAAATTTAAAAAATCGAAAAAAAATCGAAAAACTGCGATTTCATAAGAAATAAAATTTTTCCCATTGCGCTCAAAACGTGGCAGTTCTAAGTTCAAGATTTTTGAAGGCCTCCCTAAAATTTCATCTCAATCGAAGTATCGGTTTAGCCGGGATCGTGCGGACAAACAGACAAAAATACAAAAAAAAAAAAAAAGAAAAAAAAAAAAACATTCCGGATTTTTTTCTCCAGTGTAGTAGAATGGAATCTTTCGCTTCGCTCGGGTACGCTCGCTACGCTCATCCAAAAAAAAAACGTATTTTTATTTTTTTCTCTACGACGAAAACTGTAAGCACGTAATCAACAATGTAATATCTTTGGTAATATGATGATATGATCAAAGTATAAGCATTTACATGTAATGTTTGTTTGTTTGTTTGTTTGTTTGTTTGTTTGTTTGTTTGTTTGTTTGTTTTCTTTCTTTCTTTCTTTCTCTCTTTCGTTCTTTCTTTATATGAGTCTATAGTACAGCACAAGTACCATATTACATAGACAATATAATATAATATATATAAATAAAGTAAAAATTAAAAATTATATTTTTATACCCATTAACTAACAAATAATCATGAACAATAAACAAATATATTAAAATTACAAGTGCAACAAACATGAGAGTAAATAACGTTTCGGTTTATGTAACCATAATACCATACAAAAATGCAAAAAAATTTGCAAAAAAGGGGCCAAGCCGAAAACGAGGAAGATACAAGTGGCTCAACTGCATAAAGTGGTGAGATCTAGAAGTGTGGCCAAGCCCATTATTTTGTTTAAAATAATAAATATTAAATATATTTATTAATTATATAATAATTAATAATATATCAATATCCATATTATTATGTAACTATAATTATGAAATAAATATATTTACAAAAATAACATAAACATTAAATAAATTTTTTGAAACATTTACATGTGGAAATATCAAAATTAACAGACGCAATTCAAAATTAAAAGCTTGGTCGATGAATTTTTTACTTAGTTGTCGTTACTGACTAACCAAAACTTAACTAATCCAAATCCATTGACCAAGCTTTTAATTTTGAATGGCGTCTGTTAATTTTGATATTTCCACATGTAAATGTTTCAATAAATTTATTTAACGTTTATGTTATTTTTGTTAATATATTTATTTCATAATTATAGTTACATAATAATATGGATATTGATATATTATTAATTTATTATATAATTAATAAATATATTTATTATTTTAAATAAAATAATGGGCTTGGCCACACTTCTAGATCTCACCACTTTATGCAGTTGAGCCACTTGTATCTTCCTCGTTTTCGTCTTGGCTCCTTTTTTGCAAGTTTTTGCATTTTTGTATGGTATATCAATATATTTTTTTAGAACGTACACGGTATGGATGTTAGCATCCAAGTAGAGAAAATTACTTTATTTACAATGATTCAAAATAAAATCTCACTCATTGATAATTAAAAGGTTTGAGCATTGCAGTTATAAATAAAATAATTTGTTTTTTAGCATTATGTAAGCTTCCGGTCATCTAATCCAATTACCGTTTGTATAGCACATAGCCACTGTGATGACTGACATCGGTGCAAATTTTGGCTTCTCAAAACATTATCCATTGAGGGCCCACAATTGTTACATACTTCGTTAGCCAGCCAGCCAGCTCAAGAAGAAAGTTATTTCGAACGATCTTGACGTCTCAATAACTTCTAGACGCATCATCAGATCGGGATGAAATTTGAAATCGGTCATCTCATAGTAAAAGCCCATCGATTGAAGCAAGTTGCAGGTTTTTATCTCACATGGGTTTCGCGTCGGCGACACCGTGTTAAGTGCTAATGTAGGCGTGCGGTAATAGGCGCTAGTGGAAGCGGAGCCGCGCGTGGCTTGGCCCGGTGCGCTTCTGCGCACCTTGATAACAATAACTAGTTCATAAACGAATAGAGGGAGGGGGGGGGGGGGGGGGGATGCTAATGACCATCAACTGCAGTCCAATCACGGATTGGTTTTTTTAAAGAATTAAAATCAGAACCCCGTCTGGGCCCGGGGTATAATTTGGCCCAGAGCATGGCTCTACTAATCATAAAAGGCGATTCAAGAGAAAAAGTCCACCTCGCCAACGTCAGCTAGTATGAAGGGTAGTATATTACTCCCCGAATCTAGAGGCGAGCTCTGGCAATCGTCGTCGGGGACCTTGCCCCCTTCCCTTGACGACCCCTCGACGACGATGACGACAATTACACCACGACCGAGACAAAGACAATGACGACCGCGACGTGAGTCGTACTTTGGTAAATTATTATGATATGAAGGTAAACGCAAGGTGATAGATCTACGAGTAATAAAAAGTCTAGGTTGAGGTAGCTAAACTTAAAAAAAACGTTATAAATGTACCCATCCTGGAGTATATCCAGTAATTTAGTAATTGTGACGTCCGCCGTGGGATTATATTTAGACAAAATAGCTATTAGGTAAAAACCCAGGCTGTATTGACATCGTCGAAACGAGGTAGGCATGTGGTATTTTTGATATCACTGTAAAGTTCCTTCAATTACACCACGTTTAATGCATTTCATTATCTATCACCAATACGCAATGCATGATAATTTCACAGAGGAACTAAAAACAACCATTCGACATTTTATTGAAATACAAATTCACGAACCAATGTAAATGTTAAATGCTAAAAATATAACTATGATTTTTAATTTGGTTTTGTGTGGAGATGTTGCTTGTTACGACAGTATATGCAATTATTTCAATTTGAAAATTACCTCAACTGGGACTCGAAATCAGACACCCGTATCTCCATACGCATCTATAATCGTATTTCATAATTTACCCACGGTCAATTTTTCTCGTAGAAACACAATTAAAAACACAATCTGCATGAGAGAGACGATCAAATTTCAAATAAAGTAATTAATATAAAATAAAATGATCACAATAAAATGTAGAGCACATTACATACCGAGTACCTGCCTAATGGAGCGGAACATAAGCAGTGCATTATCATATTCACTAATCTTAATTTCTAGTCCTGTGCTCGAGTTTGAATAGAGATAATTGCTCTACTGGACTTTGCTCTAGGGGTGTACAGAGAAAACTAGCTGTCAACGTAATGTAAACTTTTGGGTGTCTTTTAAAAGACCCTACGATTACACATCTCTACGAGCCTGTGGATTATATGGCCGTGAAACATAATGTTTGTTATTTACTAGGCCTACATTCTGTGACTACTGGACTTTGAGCATATGGTTTTTCCAGAAATTTTCCCTATGTAATATTCGCAATTCAAGTTTCTAATTTTTGTTTGTAAAGCTTCGGCTGCCCTGTCTCTTCATAAAACCTTTCATAAATGAAGACGTCGATGGATAAAATGGTGCTGGGGCACTACAAATTAATGTTTGCACAAGATTTTCACACACATATCAGTACCGTATACTGTAATATGTACTATGTTGTGGGGCCTCCATCTCAACTAAATGGACTAAACTGGCCGTGTCTTCCAATTTTATCGATTATTGGTCATGGCAAGCTAAATAATGGCAATAACATGCAAGCTGTGGAATATTATGGCGTGGAATATTAGGTAACAGTATGTTATTATTTCGTATACCAAAGGCTGATTGTGTTGGTATAAATTATGTCCGTACCTGTGCCCGTACGGATGGAAATCGGCCTACATCCATATCCCTTATTTATTACAGTATTGTTGTGTCAACAATACATCCCTGAAACCCACCTTCTGATCTCCTTCCTTCTTTTGTGTGTGTATCCCGTTTTTGTTATTTAACATTTTGCTGTGTGCATAATAATATGTATTTAGCTGCGTGGAATATTAGGTAACAGTATGTTATTATTTCGTATACCAAAGGCTGATTGTGTTGGTATAAATTATGTCCGTACCTGTGCCCGTACGGATGGAAATCGGCCTACATCCATATCCCTTATTTATTACAGTATTGTTGTGTCAACAATACATCCCTGAAACCCACCTTCTGATCTCCTTCCTTCTTTTGTGTGTGTATCCCGTTTTTGTTATTTAACATTTTGCTGTGTGCATAATAATATGTATTTAGCTGCAAGGTAGATGTAGACATACACTACCTTTTATTTAAATTTAAAAACTCTTTTTAATTTCAACTCTCCAATGGCTCCATGTTTTCAACAGCACCGTAGCGTAAATGTAGCTCCCCTTCTTTAAAAATTACCCGTTCATTGGTGGTTTACTATTATAACATGTTAGGTATATTAAATAGAAATACGCTTTTAATTTTAAGTGTCCAATGTACATGTGTTTCAACAGCACCGTAAGCGTAAATGAAGCTATCCTTTCTTTAAATTACCCATTTATTGGGGTGTTTGTAAGTGACCAGCGTATACTTTATTCGAGAGAAAGTATACAAGAATAGGTATTTCATACTTAAGTATCCACAACTTTTTAAATTACAGGCCCATGGTAAGGGTAATTTTACAAAAAAATGTTACAGTGTAGAAGAAACAGAAACAACAACAAACTTTCTAGCTGATGTTTGCGAGGTGGACTTTTTCTCTTGAATCGCCTTGTACGATTAGCAGAGCCATGCTCTGGGCCTATTCTACCCCGGGCCCAGACGGGGGGTCATATCGCGATTGCTGTAATATTATAATTTAATATGTTGTAATTTGTGTTGAATTTATAACTAAGTATGAAACGATAAAACGTGATTTATTTATTGTAATTTCAATCGTTTGGCGATTGGTGTCTTTTGTGTGTGAGTTTGGGGGGGGGGGGGTTAATTATATACTACCACATTTGTTTGCCGTTTAGCACTCACGTGTAGCTTTAGTATTCAGTTATCAATCATGAAGATATATTAGTGCAAAAAGCAGCACAATGTTAACGATAAACAATATATCA